>CM077466.1:594570-817487 GCA_039654755.1 Calcarius lapponicus | reverse complement strand
CGGAATGCTCAGGTTGGAAGGGATCTTAAAAGGAATCTGGAAAAACTGCAGGAGTGAGCGAGGTCACAGGGAATGGGTTTAGAAGGACACACTTCCAATGATCCCGGGATTTCCACACAGGGACTCCTCCTCACAGCACAGCTCCAACTCCCAGAATCCCAGCGTGGTTTGGGTTGGAAGAGACCTTAAATCCCCTCTCATTCCACCCCTGCCATGGCAGGGACACTTCCCACTGTCCCAGGGTGCTCCCAGCCCCAGTGTCCAACCTGGCCTTGGGCACTGCCAGGGATCCAGGGGCAGCCACAGCAAATCTGGGAATTCCAGCCCAGCCAGGAATTGCTTGCCAAGATCCCAGCCCAATCTCCCCTTTCCCAGTGGGAGCCATTCCCTGGCTCCTGTCCCTCTGTCCCTTGTCCCCAGTCCCTCTCCAGCTCTCCCGGAGCCCCTTCAGGCACTCTGAGGATTCCCTGGATTTTTCCCTTCTCCAGGGAACATTCCCAGCTCTCCCAGCCTGGCTCCAGCCCTGCAACACCAGACTGGAAGCTCCTGCACACCATTCCTGCCCTTTCCCAGGTGTCTGGAGCAGCAGCACTGCTGGAATTTGGGGGTTCAGCCCCTCCCAGGTGCTCCCGGTGCCCACCATCTCCTTTCTCCCGGAGGTTCTGCCAACCCCCCCTGCCAGAGGCTCCTTGGATCTGTGCTTGGCTCTGGATTAGCCCTGACAGGAGTGGGAATTGTCTCCTGCAGGAGGGGGTAGGAGAGGGAATTCCCATCGGGAAGGCTGGGCAGGAACTCTGATCCTCCCGGTAAATCGAGCCCCTGACCTTTGGCTCCTTCTCCTGCTCCACCTGACAGAGGGGCCACGTCACAGAGCTGGGATTGACGTGGGAAACAAAACCAACCTTGAAGTTATCCCGGGAGAAAGGTGGGGGATGTTGGGATGCTGCAAGCAGGGGGTGGGAATGGGTTGGATGGGATCTTGGCAAGGAATTCCTGCCTGGGAGGGTGGGCAGGGGCTGGGCTGGAATTCCCAGATTTGCTGTGGCTGCCCCTGGATCCCTGGCAGTGCCCAAGGCCAGGCTGGACATTGGGGTTTGGAGCAGCCTGGGATAGGGGAAAGTGTCCCTGCACTTTGTATCCCAAGTTATTCCAGGATTTGGGCTTTGTTTGCAAAAACCCCAACCCAAACCCAAGCCTAGGTGGATTACAGCTGATCACCCCTTGCACCCACTGTTTTCCAGAGATACTCCCTATTTTTCCAGTGGGGAAATTCCACTGGAAAGAACAAGAGAGTGCCTTTAAAGACAACCTGATTGACTCAACTTGTAAAAAGGGCAAAAGTGCTGAGGAGATAAAGGAGATTCTCCTGCTCTAATCCAATTAATAGTGCCAATAATAAAAATTCCAAGCCCTACAAACCCACCCGGAGCTCCAAACTTTCTCAAGTGAAACAACTCCCACATCAAGGAGAACCCTCCCATTCCCAACAAATACAAGGAGCTGCTTTAACAAAATAATTAGGGGGGGGAGAAAAAACCCCGTAAAACGTGAGCTCCGCTTTCTGCCACGGGCTGTGCTGCGCAGGAAAAGGCTTGAAGGGAACTGTCTGGGATAATGACAGCTCCTGTCCCGGATCCTGTGGCAGCTGTGGTGACCTCCAGGCCCCTGTGAGTGACGGGCTGACCCCCAGCACTCCGGGGTGCTCCGTAAATGACAGGGCCAGGCAAAAAAATAGAAAGGGAAGAGAAAAGGGAACTCGCTGCCGGCTTTGTAGCCAAGCTTCCTAATAAAACCTAATTCAAGCTGTCAGGGTGAAATGAAGAAAGTGTCAACAGGGGTTTGCCAGAGAAATATTCCAAATGTTTGGCTGCGAGAGCTGGAGCTGGGGCTCCCCTCCCCCCCCTCCTGCTGCTCCAAAAGGGCTGGAAAATCCAATGTGGAAAGGAATTTTAATAATGGGTCTGGTGGGAGCCCCAGGAGGGACCCACGGGGACACCTCTGCTCCCTGCCCTGCCAGGGCCAATCATCCCGGCCACGGGAAGGGCTGGGGAGCAGCACCCACTGGAATGGGCTCTGGGAAGGGAGAGGGGGCCACGGGGCAGCCCGGGCCAAGGGCCCTGGGAGCCTCCGGCAGGAGGAGAAGCTGCCATCGCTGTGCAAGGGTGAGGTGGAACGTGGGGGAGAAACTCCTGAGCTCCCAGAGCAACCTGCAGGGAAAGGGACTCTCCAAACTGGCATTCCTGGCTCCAAGGAGAGCAGGAAAATCCTGGAGAGCCTGGGGTAGGCACTGGAACAGCCACTGAGTTCCCAGAGCTGCCCCAGCTCCACAGCAGCCATGGGACAGGCATGGGATGGGTTGGGATGGACAGGACCTTAAATCCCATTTGGATCCAACTCCAGGGACACCTCCCACTGTCCCAGGTGCATCCAAGCTCTGATGTCCAACCTGGCCTTGGGCACTGCCAGGGATCCAGGGGCAGCCACAGCAAATCTGGGAATTCCAGCCCAGCCAGGAATCCCTTGCCAAGATCCCAGCCCAATCTCCCCTTTCCCAGTGGGAGCCATTCCCTGGCTCCTGTCCCTCTGTCCCTTGTCCCCAGTCCCTCTGCAGCTCTCCTGGAGCCCCTTTGGGCCCTGCCAGGGGCTCTGAGCTCTGCCTGGAGCCTTCCCTTCTCCAGGGGAACATTCCCAGCTCTGCCAGCCTGGCTCCAGAGCAGAGGGGCTCCAGCCCTGCAGCAGCTCTGGGGCCTCCTCTGGGCTCTCTGCAGCAGCTCCAGGGTCAGGTCATGGCCGGGATATGAAGCTCCCAAGGAGGTGGAACTCTCCCCCACCCCAATCCAGCCTCGTGTTCACCCAGAGAAGGGAAGGAGGATGAATCCCTCCAGCCAAACTCTTGTCCTGCATTTCTAAGCCTCTCCCAAGCTGTGAACGCTGCTGATGCAAAGGCAAAGCCCCAGCTCTCAGTTCCTGGCAGACCCTGCTGGTTTTCAGTCTCACACACGTACACATGGGTGAAACGAGCATCAAAGCACCCCGGGATGGAGCAGGGAGGGTAAACACATGGAATATTTTGCAGGCTTTAGAAAAAAAAAAAAAAAAATCACATTATTTGTATATAAACTCCCTGAAGAAACAAGAACAACAAAAGCACGAAACCAGCAGCTGAAACTCGTTCCTGACCAAAAATCCAACCCTCAGAGTCTTCCTGACAGCACTTCCATGGAACCACGGGATTCCCATTCCTTGGGGAGCAGCGAGGGGAGGCCTGGGGGATCAGAGATGTTCCAGCAGGCCCTGGGGACGAGTGGTCACCACAGCCTCCCTCCAGACATCCCCGTTCATTATTCATTAGAAGAATGATCCAGAAATATCTCAGAGGAAACAGCCCCAACTGGGATCATCCTGGGAGCGTGGAATTCCCTGGAAGTGTCCAAGGACAGGCTGGAGGAGGCTTGGAGCACCGTGGGAGATGTCCCAGCAATGGGTTTGGAGACGTTCCCCAAAGTTCCTCCCAACCCAAACCATTCTGGGATCTCTCCCTACAGGAGCAGACAAAATCCCACTGCTCCAGAGCCACTTCCAGCCTGGCTCCACAGGCTCCATCCATATTTTAATCCAGCAGAGCCCTCTCAGGGCACGTTTCCCACCTGAGGTGCAGGTCCTCGGAGAACTTGAGGCAGGCGTAGATGAACTCCTTGATCTGGCTGTAAACCTTGGGCACAAACTCCGAGAAGGGGAACTTCTTTGGGAAGGGTTGCTGGAAAACAGGGGGAGAACAGCTCCAGAGGGAGGGCAGGGACAGCAGGGAGGGCTCTCCCAGGCAGGCAAAGCCATTCTGGGATTTATCCTGGATTTTATCAACACTCGGGCCAAGGGGGAGAGCTGATAATCGCAAATGGCACCTGGAGCAAGGGGGGCTTTGGGGCCATTCCCTCTCCCAGCTCCCTTCCCCTCCCTCCTTGGGAACACCTGGAATTCCTCCCCCACCATGCACAAAGTGTTTTCCTGCTCACCTTCCCCAGGTGCTGCCCAACGACCCCAAAAACCAGGAGCAAACAGATTTTCCAACACCAAATTTGCCCAGTTTTTGGCCCCAGCACTCAGAGCTGGGAGGTGCAGGGAGCAGCTGAACCCCAGGACTGAATTTTGGGGCAGGACACAGAAATCTGAACCCCTGACTGGGATCACCAGGGTTGGATTTGCTGCCTGCCAAGCGTGGATTTAGGATTTGGGGGACATCCGGACACACTTTGGTTTTCCAAGCACATGCTCATGCAGAGGCCAAGAACCAGAACTTTTTGGGGCTCTTTTTCTCTAAACATTAGACTAAAACCAAAAAAGGTCAATCCCAGAGTCCGTAAAATGGGAATAAGATGCCAGTGGAAATGGATATTTCTACCTGTGTGACAGAACACTCTGAGAGGAACACAAATCCCACTTCCCTCATCCACACCAGGAGAAATGCATCCCATGGGAGGAATATTTATTCTTTCCCATTGTTTTCCTTTCTCTTTCATTGTTTATTTGGATTAGGGGGGTTGATTTGGGGTTTTTTTTTGCTCCTTTCAATGCCCACAAAGGGTGTGAGGTTCTCCTGCCCCAGCAGCCAGGCCAGGCCATTCTCCCCATTCCAAGATTTACCTTTTCAAGTTCAGCATCCTGGAATGGGAACTGCCCAACGATTTTCCTATAAACTTCTTCATTTGACACCGGGATGGGGCTGTAGTTATCCGAGTCAAGGATATTTCTGGGAGAAGGAAGGAAGAGTTAGGGAGACAACTGTGAGGGGAAAGTTTTCCTGCTGGGCCAAGAGATTCCCAGAGCCTGGTGCCAGGCTAAGGTGGGATCCCAAATTCCTGCAGCAGCAACCAGGGACAGCCCAAAGCAGCCACAGCTGGGTGATGGAGCAAGGGCACAGAACCACAGAATGGTTTGGGTGGGAAGGGGCCCTAAATCCCACCCAGTGCCACCCCATCCATGGGCAGGGACACCTCCCACTGTCCCAGGTGGATCCAACCTGGCCTTGGGCACTGCCAGGGATCCAGGGGCAGCCACAGCAAAGCTGGGAATTCCAGCCCAGCCAGGAATTCCTTGCCAAGATCCCAGCCCAATCTCCCCTTTCCCAGTGGGAGCCATTCCCTGGCTCCTGTCCCTGCAGGCCTTGTCCCCAGTCCCTCTCCAGCTCTCCTGGAGCCCCTTCAGGGACTCTCAGGATTCCCTGGATTTTTCCATTCTGCAGGAGAACATTCCCAGCTCTGACAGCCTGGCTCCAGCCCTGGAGCAGCTCTGGGGGCTCCTCTGGATTTACTCCAGCAGCTCCATGGCAGGGGAGGCCCTGGATGGGCTTTAAGGTCCCTTCCCACCCAACCCATTCCACCATTCTGTGACTGATCCCTCAAAAACTCCCACACGGGAGCAAGAACCCCTCAGTGAGGGAGGCTCCTTCGTGTCAGGGCCAGGAAGTTCTTTTGGAGCCTCTCACCTGAAGACCCCAGCCCATTTCTTCAGCAGGGTCTCGCTGTACTGGTCCTGGATCTCCAGCAGCATGTCAAAGAGCTGGTTCACGGGGAAGCCATAGCCCTGCAGAGCACCAGGAAGGGAATGAAACGCTCAGCAGGCAGCTGGAGGTCATTGTCTGTATTTAACAGGGGCAAACCCTCCTCCAGCACCACCCCTGGGCATCATTGTCTGTATTTAATGGGGCAAATCCCCCTCTAGCACCACCCCTGGGGACCCTGTCTGTATTTAATGGGGCAAATCCTCCTCAGGCACCACCCCTGGGGATCACTGTCTGTATTTAACAGGGGCAAATCCTCCTCAGGCACCACCCCTGGTGCAGCTGAAGTGGTTCAGGGGGTGACTGACCAAGGGGGCAACACCCAGAGCTGTCCCAGGCTGAGGTGGCCAGGCTTGGTCCTTGCACAGACCAAACCAGGCTGTCCCTCGGGTCATCCAGAAATGCCAAAAATAAATTTGGGCCTTTTTTTGGCCCAGAAATGCCAAAAAAAAGAGCTTAGCCAGCCCAGCCCAGGCAGCAAAGCACTGCTGGAGCTCTGGGAGCACCAGGAGAGCCCCCACGTACCTGGAGTGTGTCGGCAAAGAGCACAATGAGGTTCTTCAGGTCCAACACCAGGCTGGGGTCAGAGCAGTAGGACTGCAGAGGAGGACAGAGAGGAAAACACGGCTGTGACTGCGTGGCACAGCCCAAACCCTGCCCTGAGCCCCTCTGTGCCACCAGGGCTCTGATAAGAACTGCCCAAGAAGAAGCAAGGGCTGCAGGGGGCAGGGCTGATAAGGCTGATAAGGGTGATAAGGCTCTGCTCCCCGGGCTGGAGAAGGCTCTGGGCTGCCCCAGAGACACCTGAGGTGTGTCTAAAACTGCCCAGGAGCCGCTGGGCAGCGAGGGGAGATGGCTCCCATAGTGTTGTCACCATGGGACGGGGCGACATTTAATATTTACCTCTCCTTTCATTTGCCTCTCATTTAATATTTACCGTGTTGTGTCTGACGGTAATGAAGCATCTCAGCCAGGCTGAGGGGAAACGCGCTGGATTCCAGCTCCAGCACGGGGATTTATCCTGCTCCAAACCCCCCAGACACAGCCCAGTGTCCCCAGAGCAGCCCCAGTCCCCTGCTGGGCTTCCCAAGGGCAGCCAAAAATGTGCTGGAAAATGTGGAGTTTGAGACAGAGGCTGCCCAAATATAGAATCAGTGATCCCAGGCTGGAAAGGGAGTGGGATTTAAAGCTCACTGGAAACTCCAGGAGGAACAGCTCCATTAATCAGAGGGAAGGACTGGGAGACACACGTTTTCCATCTCCCTGTCCAAAAAGGAGAGTCAGGAAGAAAGATAATGCCCTGAAGCATCAGCAGTGATTAAAGATGTCCCTGTCTGCGGCGAGGAGGAAAATCCAGGGATAAATTTGTCTGCCTTGGAAGGATCCAAATGGCCTCAGCAAGGTGAGACCCTCCCTCAGATCCCAGTTTGGGATGCAGGGCGCTGCTTGAACTGGGAGTGCTCAGGGCAAATAAATGGTGGTGGCCACAGGGGTTGGGAAACCAGGGAATGTTTTGGGATTGCTGAGAAAGCCTCCCCTGGCAGCCACTCCGTGCGTTCCCTCTGGCACCACTTGAAACAACCTGAGTGGCAACAAAGCTGGGAACACCAAAAAAACCCCGTGGCTGGGCCTGCCTCAGCCTCCTGCTGCCAGCTCCGAGAAAATCCCACTTGAAACAAAAACAAACACAGGTTTGCAGCTGGGGGGGTTGGTGTTTATCCCCCCTGGTGGCACAGGAGCTGGGGGGGAAGGAGGAGGCTCTGCAGTCACCTGGATGGGGATGGAGAACAGCAGGAACCTTCTGGGGGCCCTCATCCCACAGAGATCCAGGTTCATCAGAGAGAACCGTGTCCTTCTCTTCCCACATTTTCATCCTTGCTCTCTCCTGGGGTTCTCTCTCTCAGAATTTGGTTTTTCAGCCAATTTCTCAGCCTATTTTCAGCCCATTTACAGTGCATTTTTCAGTCATGAAATTTAAGGGATCAAGGTGGTCTCTAAGGTCCCCTCCAACCCAAACCACTCTGGGATTCTCTGATCATGTGTGCCAAAAATGTCCTTCCCCCCCAGTTTCTTGGGAAAAATCAACTTTCCCATTTCATTCACCTGGATGGGGATGGAGAACATCAGGAACCTTCTGGGATCCCTCATCCCACAGAGATCCAGGTTCATCAGACAGATCCATGTCCAACTCTTCCCATATTTTCACCCTTGATCTCTCCTGGGGTTCTCTCTCTCTGAATTTGGTTCCTCAGCCCATTTCTCAGCACATTCACAGCCATGAAATTTAAGGGACCAAGGTGATCTCTAAAGTCCCCTCCAACCCAAACCACTCTGGGATTCTCTGATCACGTGTGCCAAAAAGATGCTTTCCCCCCCAAGTTTTCTGGGGAAAATCAACTTTGCAGTCACCTGGATGGGGATGGAGAACACCAGGAACCTTCTGGGGTCCCTCATCCCAGAGAGACCCAGTTTCATCAGAGAGATCCCTGTCCTTCTCTTCCCATATTTTCACCCTTTCTCTCTCCTGGGGTTCTCTCCCTCTGAATTTGGTTTTCCAGCCCATTTCTCAGTCTATTTCCAGCCCATTTCTCAGCACATCCACAGCCATGAAATTTAAGGGATCAAGGTCCCTTAAATTTCATAAAAATGGTTCTGGTTCCACCTCCTTCCACTGCACCAGGATGCTCCAAATCTGGTGTTTGTGTCCTCCTCTTCCCATACTTTCACCCAAGGTGCTCCTGGCTCTCTCCTGGGGTTCTGTCTCTCTGAATTTGGTTTTCCAGCCCATTTCTAGCACATTTTTCAGCCCATTTCCAGCCCATTTCCAGCCCATTTCTCAGCCCATTTTCAGCCTATTTTTAGCCCATTTCTCAGCCTATTTCCAGCCCATTTCTCAGCCTATTTCCACCCCATTTTAGCCAATTTCCAGCCAATTTTCCAGCCCAATTTCAGCCCATTTTTCAGCTATGAAATTTAAGGGATCAAGATGATCTCCAAGGTCCCCTCCAACCCCAACCACTCTGGGATTCTCTGACTCTGTATCAAACAAGGCCACGCTTTTCCAAAAAGATGCTTTTCCCCCCCATTTTTCTGGGACAAATCAACTCTCTCTGCGGGTGCTCCTCAAAAATTCCAGATTAAATAATGATGAAAACACAAACCCACCGTTTTACTCTTCAAAATATCAAGTTTGGTGGGGAAATGCAGCCAACCAAGAGGCTAAAAAACCCGGAGAAAGAGATTTATCTGCGTGTCTGTGTCGTTCCTTTAAACACTCATTGGAAAAGAGGGAAAACAAAGAATCCTGAGGGGGGGGAAAAAAGGCAGAATTGCAGCATGTCAGGGACAGTCAAGCAACAGCTGGGCTCTGCTGGGCTTTTACTCACGGAGTGGGTCCTGAGGGCCGCGATGGTTTTGGACAGGGCCATCTCCCACAGCTCATCAATGTAGGCCCGGGTGACCAGGCCCTGCGTGGTGTGCAGGATGTGATCCTCCACCACGAAAAACCTGAAACGCAGAAAAGTCACCAAAACTTCGCCTCCGAGGGGTCCCAGGACACCCTTCGGGCGAGGGTGGAGCACCCACGGGTCTGGGTTTGGGGGGTTTGTCAAACCCAGGCTGCTCCAAGCGCTTCATCCCCTCGGTTTTAATTTCACCGGGGTGGAGGAGGGAGGTGAAACCCTCCCTGTGTGTACACAAAGGCAGAATTCCCCCTCCACGGGTTCCCCACCTCGTCATTCCCGCAAGAACCACGGATTAAACTCTGCTGCAGCCAGCAGCAATCCCATCACCATTGGGGAAAACACTTTATCTGCAGGGAAAAATGCTTAATCTGCAGGGAAAACTGCTTTATCTGCAGGGAAAAACACTTTATCTGCAGGGAAAAACACTTTATCTGCAGGGGAAAATGCTTAATCTGCAGGGAAAACTGCTTGATCTGCAGGGAAAAACGATTTATCTGCAGGGAAAAACACTTTATCTGCAGGGAAAAATGCTTAATCTGCAGGGAAAACTGCTTTATCTGCAGGAAAAAAATGTTTTAAGTACAAGGAAAAATGTTGGAACTGTAGGGAAAAGTGCTTTATCTGCAGGGAAAAACACTTTATCTGCAGGGAAAAATGCTTTAAGTATAGGGAAAACTTTATCTTCAATGCTTTAAGTATAGGGAAAAAATGCTTTAAGTATCAGGAAAACTTTGTCTTCCCTCTTTATCTTCAGGGAAAAACACACTATCTGCAGGGAAAAATGCTTTAAGTACAGGGAAAAATGCTTAATCTGCAGGGGAAAATGTTTAAGTACAGGGAAAAATGTTGGAACTGTAGGGGAAAATGCTTTATCTGCAGGGAAAAATGCTTTAAGTACAGGGAAAAATGCTTTAAGTATAGGGAAAACTTTATCTTCAATGCTTTAGGTATAGGGAAAAAATGCTTTAAATATAGGGAAAACTTTATCTTCCCACTTTATCTTCAGGGAAAAACACTTTATCTGCAGGGGGAAATGATCTAAGTACAGGGAAGAATGTTGGAACTGTAGGGAAAAACGCTTTATCTGCAGGGAAAAATGTTCTAAGTACAGGAAAAACTGCTTTATCTGCAGGAAAAAATGCTTTAAATACAGGGAAAAAACGTTGGAACTGTAGGGAAAAATGCTTTATCTGCAGGGAAAAATGCTTTAAGTACAAGGAAAATGTTGGAACTGCAGGGAAAATCCTTGCTCCCACCCAGCCCCACCAAATTTCCAGACAATCAATTTGCTCCAATCTCCATTTGGAGATCAACTCTGCTGCTCCAAAAAAAAATTAAAAAGTGTTTTCCAGGGAATGAGGGTGAGAGGGGGCATCTTAAAATGGTGACACACGAATTTCCAGGTGGTTTTTTCCAAGGAAATCCAGGCCAGGAGCAGAGAGCTGCAGGAGGGGAGCAGCACATGTGGAATCTGTGGTGGTCGTAATGAGGTATTGAAATGATTCTCCATTATTAAATGAAGAAAGAACAAATCCTGTCCAATCTTTATGGATCAGCAGCCTTTGGAATTCTCCTCTCAGAGCTCAGGTTGGGAAGATTTTTGTTCAAATCTGAGCGTGACAAAAAAGCAGCTCTGGGGAACAGAGAATCGCCTCCTCCAGCAGGAAAATAATTAAAGAATAATTGTTAAATATTCCAGAATCATTAAGGCAGAGGGCCCATTCATGTCATTAGGGGGCAATAGGAGTAACATAATCCACAGGGATCATTCATCCTCAAATTCTCAGAAATCCACAGAAACTCCCAGAAACTCCAAGAAAATCCCAGAAATTCATAAAAATTCCTGGAAATTCATAGAAAATCCCCCAAAATTCATAGAAAATCCCAGAAATTCATTAAAATGCCTGGAAATTCATAGAAAATCCCCCAAAATTCATAGAAAATCCCAGAAATTAATAAAAATTCCTGGAAATTCATAGAAAAGCCCAGAAATTCATAGAAATTCCTAGAAATTCATAGAAAATCCCCCAAAATTCATAGAAAATCCCAGAAATTCCCAGAAATTCATAAAAATTCCTAGAAATTCACAGAAAATTCCCCAAAAATTCATAGAAAATCCCAGAAATTCCCAGAAATTCATAAAAATTCCTAGAAATTCATAGAAAATTCCCCAAAAATTCATAGAAATTCCCAGAAATTCACAGACTGTTACAAGAGCTGGCAGGTCCCTCCCTGCTCCCCCCCCAGTGACACAGCAAAGTGGATAAAATCCACTTTACAACACTTAAAAAGCACAAACCACCTCTTTTTTTTTGTCCTGCTTTGAGGACCACCAAAAATACCAACATTCCCTCCTCTCCTGGTTTTTTTGGGCTCCCATTTTTAGCAGGGCCGTGTATAAAAGGAACACCTACCCTACAATTTGATTGAAATACTTCCTGTAGCCATCTAAAGTTTCGTGCTGCAACAAAGAGAGAGGGAGCAGAGGTTAAAACCCAGGTGGCCGAGGGCGAGGGGGGATTTTAGGGACGAGCCAGGGGCAGCAGGAGCCCAGGATGAGGTTCCAGGACAGACTGACCATGTTGGAGGGAGGCTGCAGCACCAGCCGCGCTTGTTTTCTCCTCTGCTTCCTGTAGTAGCTCTCAAAGGTCTCCCGGGCTCCCTGGAAAACAGGAAAGGGTCACTGCAGCCCTCAGGATGTGCAGGAAGAGGTCACTTGGAATGTAAACCGCGGAATCGCTGAGGTTGGAAAAGCCCTCTGAGATCCGTGAGTCCAGCCATGCCCAGCAGCACCAGGGCCACCCCTGCCCCACGTCCCCGAGTGCCACATCCACAGGGCTGGGAATCCCCCAGGGATGGGCACTCCAGCAGGATGGACAACCCTCTCCATGGGGAGATGTGTCTGGGGTGCAGCATTCCAGAATGTGCTTTGTGTACAGCATTCCAGAATGGGTTTGGGGTGCGGAACTCCTGAATTTTTTTGGGGTGCAGAATTCCAGAATGTACTTTGTGTACAGAATTCCAGAATGGGTTTGGGGTGCGGAACTCCTGAATTTGTTTGGGGTGCAGAATTCCAGAATGTATTTTGTGTACAGAATTCCAGAATGGGTTTGGAGTACAGAATTCCAGAATGGGTTTGGGGTGCAGAATTCCAGAATGGGTTTGGGGTGCAGAATTCCAGAATGGGTTTGGAGTACAGAATTCCAGAATGGGTTTGGGGTGCAGAATTCCAGAGTGGGTTTTGGGGGCAGAATTCCAGAGTGGGTTTGGGGTGCGGAACTCCTGAATTTGTTTGGGGTGCAGAATTCCAGAATGTATTTTGTGTACAGAATTCCAGAATGGGTTTGGAGTACAGAATTCCAGAATGGGTTTGGGGCAAAGCATTCCAGAATGGGTTTGGGGCAGAATTCCAGAAAGTGTTTGGGGTGCAGAATTCCAGAATGTGTTTGGGGTGCAGAATTCCAGAATGGGTTTTGGGTGCAGAATTCCAGAATGGGTTTGGGGTACAGAATTCCAAAATGTGTCTGGGGCACTCCTCAAGACCACTCTGTAGCATTGGGAGAAATTAACTCTGCAGCTCATTTTCCCCAACTTGCCATGGCTCTGAGTGCCCAGAGGATCTCCATTCCCACAGCTGACCCCCTTCCATGGCCATCTCCCCTGGCTGGGCTCTGGATGGCCCCTCTGGGGTGATCCTTGCTCCAAACCAGGCTCCCCCTCAGCATCCCCATCCTGGAGCTCCCCAGAACCCCGGGATGAGCCCCCGGGCCATGCAGCCCTGGATGTTTCATCCCTGCCCATCCTCCCTCCTCCACACCCTCCCTGTTTTCTGTCTGAAATTGGATCACAAACATCTCAGGGAAGGGACAACGTCTTGCTTTGAACTGTTGGGAGCCGAGGGAGAGGGGAAAAAAAAAAAAAACAACAAAAAACCCAACTCAGCCTCATTTAGAATTCACAAAACAAACAACATGCAACAACAAATATCACCTGAGCGAGGCACCAGCTGTCAACCTGCTCCTCTCCAGAAAATAAATTAATTAAAAGCAAAACCTGATGGTAATTTAATGATTCTCCAGCTGTTGTGGCATTATACAACCAGGCTGCCTCGGGATGCCCTCAGCTACCAAGGGCTTGTGAGGAGCCATAGCCTGACTTGCTCCTTCTTTTCTCCAAGTGCAGCTCCAGGCTCCAGCAGGCATCAGCCCAGGGATGTGCCCAGAGCTCTCCCACCTAATTCTACCCTTCCCAAATGCGTCAAAATCCATCAAAAAAAGTGTTTAGGTGCTAAAATCCATCAAAAAAACCTTCTTAGGTGCTCAAATTCATCCCCAAAACTTTTGAAGATCCTAAAATCCATCCTCAAAACTTTCTTACATGCAAAAATCCATCCCCAAAACCTTCTTAGGTGCAGAAGTCCAACCCTAAAACCTTCTTAGGTAGATAAATCCATCCCTAAAAATCTTAGGTGCTCAAATCCATCCCCAAAACCTTTTAAGGCCCTAAAATCCATCCCCAAAACCTTCTTAGGTACTAAAATCCATCCCCAGAATCTTCTTAGGCGCAAAAATCCATCCCCAAAACCTCCTTAGGTAGAAAAATCCATCTCTAAAAATCTTAGGTGCTCAAATCCATCCCCAAAACCTTCTAAAGTCCAAAAATCCATCCCCAAAGCCTCCTTAGATGAAAATAATCCACCTACAAACATTCTCAGGTCTTAAAATCCATCCTCAAAACCTTCTTAGGTGCAAAAATCCATTTAAAAAACCTTCTTAGGTCCTAAAACCCATCTAAAACATCATTTTAGGTACTCAAATCCATCTGCAAGACCTTCTTAGGTTTTAAAATTCATCCCCCAAAACCATCTAAGGTCCTAAAATCCACCCCCAAAACCTTTTTAGGTGCTCAAATCCATCCCCAAAAGCTCCTTGCCGCTGTGCAGGTGCACTGCAAAGGGATGTGGAGATTTTAAATGTGGATTTTGTCCTTGAATTCTGCTTTTTGTCCTGGCTGAGTCTCAGGGGGGCTCAGGATGAGCAGCTCCCAGCCCATGCCAGGCACATCCAGCCACCCTGGCAAACCTGGATCACAAATTTCCCCTGTAATCAGCTTCAGGACCAACTTGAATTTATGAGAAATTTGGTATTTTAAGAGAGATTTTAAAAACGAAAATTGTGAACCAACATTTCCCTGTCAGGTGCTCCCAACACTCCCAAAAGCTGTTTCCCTCAGGAAAGGGAAAAATCCCAAGGCAGAAATCAGGGATCTACAAGAGAGGCTCAGAAAGAGGAGAATTATTACAATTTTATCAAACCAAGAGATAAAATTGGGTGGTGCCCAAGTTAAAAAGTGATAAACTCCATGCAGGGAGCAGCCTCTCCCTTTGAGCCCCTCTCCAAGGCCTGAGGTTGGTGATTCTCAGGATTTGGTGTTGTCCATGTCCTCTCCACCACAGGAAAACCATGGAAAAAGGGATTGTCCCACTTCCACCCCATCACTGAGGGACCAAACCAAAGGGATTTATTAAATTCTGCTGGGCCTTGGCTCTCCAAACCTCCATAATTAGCACTAAGCCCCCCATGATCATCTCCCTCCTCATGAACCCAGCCCTGGTGCCATCGCTGACACCTTGGAGTGAAGCCACTCATTAAGCTGGAGGAAATTACTTAAATAAAAACTTTAAAAAATTTTAAAATTCAAACTTAAAAAAAAACAAAAAAAATTGAATTTTGGGGCAATTTTAAAACTGAAGGTGTTTTTTCAACCATTTCTTTAATAAATGAACATGTGGCACCATCAGAGGCAGGAGCAGAGCGAGGCTGAGCCACCAGCAGCAGCAGCAGCAGGACCATGGTTGGACACTCACACCAAACCCTCATTCATGGTGCACCATCCCCCCAAAATTAATGAGTAATTAATTCACCAAGGACTCACAGAAGCTGCCGTTTCCTCAGTATTTTGTGGTGGCCTCAAGGACTCATCAGACTCTCCAAGAGCAGCTCATCAGAGCAGGAGGCCTCAGACCAGTTATAAGAGTAAATTTTGGAGGTTTCTGCTGAGATTGCAGCAGATCCAGGCAGAGATGGGACTGATCCCTCATCCCTCAGCTCCAGGACCATCCCACACCCAGCTGCACTTCCACTGTCCCACCATGGCTGTGTCCAACCCAATTCCACAGAATTCCAGACTGGTTTGGGTGGGAAGGGACCTGAAAGATCTCCTCATCCCACCCCATCCATGGGCAGGGACACCTCCCACTGCCCCAGGTGGATCCAACCTGGCCTTGGGCACTGCCAGGGATCCAGGGGCAGCCACGGCAAATCTGGGAATTCCAGCCCAGCCAGGAATTCCTTGCCAAGATCCCAGCCCAATCTCCCCTTTCCCAGTGGGAGCCATTCCCTGTGTGCTGTCCCTCTGTCCCTTGTCCCCAGTCCCTCTCCAGCTCTCCTGGAGCCCCTCTGAGGATTCCCTGGATTTTTCCCTTCTCCAGGGGAACATTCCCAGCTCTCCCAGCCTGGCTCCAGCCCTGCAGCAGCTCCGGGGCCTCCTCTGCATCTCTCCAGCAGCTCCCCACCATTCCCATGGGGATTTTCCCTCCCTGGGTCCTGGGGCACAGGGAAGCACAAGAACCACAATTCCCAACCCCACTCCTCAGCTCCTTCCCCTTTCTTGTAGATTCTAGTTGGTCCTGAACCTGATTACAGGGGGAAAACTGGGATCTGTGATCCAGGACAGATCCCAGGCCGGGTCTCCATCGTGGTTTTACCCACGGCTCTGAGGAGGGTGAAGCACCTGGAGCAGCTTCACCACAACCTCTGAAAGTTAAAATTACTTTGGAATCTCTTCCAGAGGAAAAACGTGTTTTCCACAGGCAGGAGAAGGAGAAGTGACAGGAGCTGGGCTGGAGATGGCCCCACAACAACCTGACTCCCATCCTTGGCTGGATTCTCCTCAGCCTCAGAAGGTTTTGGGTGTCACCTCCTCGTTCCAACCCAACAAAGGGAACTGCAGCAGAAGGGAAGGAGCAGCTTTGAAACCACTCCCAAAAAGAAAATCAGAGAATCCTATTCACATTTTAACAGTTTCCCCAAAATTTATGGCCCAGGGACCTGCCAGTGTGACCAAACCCATCCCCTCACGGCACTGCTCCCTGGATTCTCTTTCCTGAGCCATTTCTGGCTGCCCCAGGAACCAGGGACTCTCTCATCAAAGGTTCCTCCAACAAAAACCTTGTCCTCCCCACAGCCCCTCTTGTGACCCTGCTCCCATTTTTCATCCTCCCAGTTCCATCCCTCTCTCCTAAGTGCATTCCTCCCTCATCTCCCCAGATATTCCCATTGCTGCCATATTACATTCTCCTCAAAATGGAAAATATTTCTTCCTCTTCGTGGCAGTTTGAGCTCAGACCACCCAGTTTCCCACATTTGATCTGTTTAGGACTATTCATCTTCTCAGGTCTCCAGATAATCCATTACTCCTCTGAATTCCATGCCCGAATCCTGTTTTCCTCTGGATAAAAAAAAACCCAAAAAAGCAAAAAACCAAACGAACACATCAACCAGACCAAGAATACTCCAGAGCCAACCACAAGACCCTGATTTTCTGGGCTACTCAGATGAAACTCCAGGTGGGATTTGTGTTTTAGGGCTGCTCCTCTCTCACAGTTTCGGGAGAGAACAAGAGGAAACTATAGGAAACGGCCTGTCGGGAAAGTTTAGGTTGGATATTTGGGAAAATTCCTTCATGGAAAGGGTGGTCAAGCATTGGCAGTGCCCAGGGATGTCTGGAGTCCCCATCCCTGTGGATGTGGCACTTGGGGACAGGGTCAGTGGTGGCCTTGGAACAGCTGGATTCAGTCCTGGAGGGCTTTTCCAACCTCAGCGATTCCATGGAACCCAGCGCCGGTGCTGGGCAGAGGAGCTGCTCCTTTTCCATCCAGCTTTAATTCCAGCTTCACCCAGCTCCCAACCCCTCCGAGGGAGCAGAGGAATCCAAAGGATTCCTGGCTCCCAAAGGACCCATTCCTTGTAATCACCGGTCCAGGAAAAACCCTCAATAACGCCTCATATTTGTAAAATTACCGGGCAGAACTCTCCTGCTCAAATTAGCCCCGGAGTTCACAGAGTTGGCAGGGAGAGGGGGATAATTACCAGCGGGGATGAACACCACAGAAGGGAAAACAGAGGATAATCACAAGAAAGCAAAAACAGCAGCTGAACAAACCCAAAAATGTTTCGGGATTCGGGAGCAGCGCGGAGCTGAGAGCCAAGCGAGCTGGGATTACACCAGGAAAAAATGTGCTCCTGGTTTTATTCTCCAGGAATAATCAAAAATGCCCAGGGAAATGGGACTTTGGGAATTGGGATGACAATGGATTGGAGCACAGTTTCTCCTCAGCCTGTAGCAGAAATGCACCTTGTGCACTTCACATGTTTCCTACCTGGATAACACAGGGTATCCATAACCCAACGTTCCCATGGGATGTTACGGCCTGAGCCATCCCAAACCCTTCCCACTTGGAACATCATTAATCATTCCCTAAAAATCAGCGAATCCTCTGAGCTCTCCCATCACAAAGACAGCAAGTCAGGGGATGTGCTGCAAGGTCTGCTGAGAAGATTCCTCCTGGGAAAACCCAGGTTGTGCCAGTTTGCTGCGGATCTATTGACACCAGGGAAATCAATCCATGGACACAGCCCAAATTTATCAGAACACCCCAGTTTTACACCCATTGGAGGAGGTTTTTGTACCCCCCAAGCACAGAGCAGCTCAGTCCCACCCCTGCAGCTCTGGTTCAGAATGAACCTGGCTTTAATTCTGTGCTTGGAGAATCCTAAACTCAGCACCCACCTGGATTTATCAATGTAACACCACTAAAATCATGGAATGGCTTGGGTTGGAAGGACCTTAAATCCCACCCAGTGCCACCCCTTCCATGGCAGGGACACCTCCCACTGTCCCAGGTGCTCCAAGCCCCTGTGTCCAACCTGGCCTGGGACAACCAGCAAAGCTTTCCAAGGGGTCCTCAACAAGTGGGATTGGGAATAACAGGAATTCTGGGACCTGCTCCCTCCACATGCTCACCAAAGAGCTGCAGGAGCCCTGGACAAGGTCTCTCCACTTTGCAGATGTCCCCAAATTTGGTGAAAACTTGACAGGCTCAAGGCAGAGCCAGAGCCTGGAGAGGTCTGGGCAGGCTGGGGGAACAGCCCAACATGGTGACGTCCAAAAGGACAAATTCCACCCATCCCTCATGGAAAGGGAGAAACCCTGAACCCCTCACAAACTGGGCACCACTGGTTTGGGAGTTCCTCTGTGGATAAAGATGGGAATTTTGGGTGGACAGGAAGTTTTTCCACAAGGAGAACAATAAAAATCCCTGAGATTGGTTGGAGCAGGGTGCTGATAACACCAAGGTGTGGATTTTGATTTCTGGATGATTCCCTCCAGGGCTGGATCCTTGTGAGTCCCTTCCAACTCAGAATATCCCATGATTCCATGAAGTAGCAGAAAGAAATTCCCAAAGCTGGATCCCAACGTCCATCCTTGGAACCCTTCCAGCCCAGGCTGGACAAATCCCTGAGAAACCCGGTCTGATCTCCCAGCTCCAGGCAGGAGGTTGGATTGGAGCCCTCCTGAGGTCCCTTCCCACACAGGTGGCCCCATCCCTTCTCACCAGGCTGCTCAGAGCTCTGGAGCCCCTGAGTATCCCACACAGCATCCAGCTCCCAGCCTGGGCACCAAGGGCCCTGACCACCAACCCCCTCCCATGTTCTGGGAGGAGGAAAGGCCAGATCTGGGACCAAAAATCCCATTTCTGGGGGGGTTTAGTCACTGCTTAGGCAATTCCAGTCCCCCTTCCAACAAAAATCAGGATTTCCTTCCCCTCACACCGTGAGCAGAGCCCTGGGCTGTGTCACCCTCACCTGCCCGAGACAGCCCCAGCTCAGGGCTCCATTTTAATTTGCCTGCAAGTGCCAAACAACACATTCATGCTAAAAACCCACTCAGTCCAACCTGGATCCCATCCCTGCTCCCCCCTCACAACTCTGGAATTCCATGGAAATACCCCAAACCCAACCCCAATTGCTCAACAGCTCAGCGCAGCAGCTTGGATGGGACACATCTTACCAAAAGCAGCACAGAAGCTTTAAAACCTTACAAATCACCCTTTTTTTCACCCCAAAACCAGCTGAAACAAGCAGGTTTGTTTTTTTTTTAGGGTCCAGCACTTCACCAAACACCAGGAGCTTCCCACCAGTGAGGAGGGAGCTGCCAAGAAAAGCAGCTCAGAAAATGATCCTGACATGCCCCGGAGATGTGTGCAGATAAGAGAAGCCTGGTAGCCACTAATGAGGCACAAAGAGTCCGACTCCCGAGCAGATGCTCCTCCTGGAAAACGTAAATATTCCCAACAAATCTCACGGAGCGCATGGACGCGCTCGCAGGTGCTCGGCAGGGAAAGCTGGGATCAAAAAGGAGGCTCCTGTTTGTTGACTGTAAACACCCCCTCGATACCGAAAACACGGAGATGAAGTGGAGCAGGAATTGCGTGGGGGGAAGAGAGAGTGGCTGCAAGAGGCCTCTCCTGCCAGCCCGGCAGGATTTGGTCTCCTCCACCCAGCCCTGACCTCGACCTGTGTCCTGGAAAAAGCAGCAGCCACCCGTTCCTTCTTCGGGCAGCAAATCCCAATTTTGCATTTTGGGTACTGCAGGGCTTGGTTTCTCCTGTCATGCGCTCAAAAATGAATTATTTGGGGCCTGGTGAAGAGGAAGGAGGCCAAGAAGCACAAGCAACGGTGATCCCGAAGGAAAGGAGTCTCCAGGGGTCAGGAGAGGTTGTGGCTCCCCATCCCAGAAGCGTCCAAGGCCAGGCTGGACAGGGCTTGGAGCAGCCTGGGACACTGGAAGTGGCACTGGATGGGATTTAAGGTCCCTTTAAAGCCAAATCATTCCATGACTCCATGAAATAGCCAAGAACCAGGCAGGGCCTCAGAAATCCCACCTGGAAGAGTCCATGGAAGATCCAACTCTCCCTTCCCTCTCTCCCATCCTTGGCTTGGCTAAGTACATTTAAAGCCAACTTTGAAAGCAACAAAAATTTACAAAGAGAAAGCAAGAGGGGGGAAAAAAAGTTTGGAATCTTTGGTCCAACAGATTCAAGGACCTCTCCAGACCCAGTGAGTCTGAGCTCCTGGCCAGGCCTGCTTGGGACAACAAGGAACACGTGGACAAGGAACACAGGGATAACAGGGAGCACACAGACATCAATAGATCAGGGAAATTGTTTCAAACCCTGTTCTCTTGGGGGGAATTGTTTAAACCCCTTTCTCTCTGGGGGAATGGTTTCAAACCCCATTTTTTCGGGCAGAAATCGTTTCAAATCCTGTTCTCTCCGAGGAGAATGGTTTCAAACCCCAGGGGGAATTGTTTTAAATCCCATTTTCTCCAGGGGAAATGGTTTCAAAGCCCATTTTCTCTGGGGAGAATTGTCTCAAGCCCCATTTTCTCCAGGGGGAATTGTTTCAAACCCCATTCTCTCCAGGGGCAATGGTTTTAAACCCCAGGGGGAATGGTTTCAAACCCCATTTTCTCCGGGGGGAATGGTTTCAAACCCCATTTTTTTCTGGGGGAAATTGTTTCAAACCCCATTCTCTCCAGGGGGAATTGTTTCAAACCCCAGGGGGAATGGTTTCAAACCCCATTTTCTCTGGGGGAAATTATTTCAAACCCTGTTTTCTCTGAGGGGAATTGTTTCAAACCCCAGGGGGAATTGTTGCAAATCCCATTCTCTCCAGGGGCAATGGTTTCAAACCCCAGGTGGAATTGTTTCAAATCCCATTTTCTCCAAGGGGAATTGTTCCAAACCCTGTTCTCCCCTTCAAACCCCTTTCTTTTGAGGAGGAATTGCTTCGAACCCCATCCTCTCCAGGGGGAGATGCTGGAGGCTTTGCCTCAGCTCTGCTGCAAGAGCCACCGCTGGTCCCAGGCTCCTTGCTCAGCTTCTCCTGCTCCCCACCAGCCATGGAAGAGTTAACCACGAGGGAAAAAGGTGAGATTCCCCCTTTTCCCCCTTCCCTGGGGGGGAAGCAGGCCATTACCCCTGCCCGGAGCCGCAGCCCCATTGTTCCCAGCCCTGGATATGGGAAGCAATATCCATTTTCCATTTAGACCAGGGCAAAGCCTTTAATTTCAGCCTCCTGCCTGCAGCTGGAGTTCCCTTTTAACTCCCGGACTGCAGGAGTGAAGACAGTTTTATATGGGGGGAAAGGCTGCAAAGGCCACTTTAATATGGTCACATGTGGGAAAGGGGGAGCTTTTCCGAGGGCCCGGTAATGAGGGGCAGCAGCGGGATATTGCACTTCCCATCTGGCTGCTCTGCACAGCAGGGAAAAGGCTCTCCTGGCTTTTTAAGGACAGGCCCCACTGCAGTAAAACAAAACACACCAAAAATAAATAACAAATGGAAGCGTGAGGAGGAGATGCCCTCTAATGTTCGAGCCCGGCAGCACATCCGTGGAATCGGGGGGGGGGTGGGAATTGGGATGGGGCAAAACGCAGAGGGTTTGGGGTATCCTGGAGGTTTGGGATCATCCCCACACCTGGGATAGGTTCCCCACATATTATGGGGTGCCAGGGCTCAGCTCCTCGGCCAGGGCCACCTGTGTTTGTGTTGGTGTGGCTCCAAAGCGTGGCCCTGCAATGACCCGGGAAGGTCCTTCCCGTCCTGTCCCTGTCCCATCCTGTCCCTGTCCTGCCCCGTCCTGTCCCTGTCCCGTCCTGTCCCCACGGCTCCCGACAAATCTGATTAGGGAGCAGCGTTGGGAGAGGGAAAACAGCCTGAGTAAGGAGCCTGGCTTTGGGAATCCAGCCTCAGAATCCAGCCTTAATCCATGGAACGCCTTCCCAAAGGGCTTTTGGAGCAGCCAGGTCCTGCCAAAGCCTTCCCAGCTCCTAATTAGACATTAATTGACCCAACCTCTGAGCCGGGGTCGGGACAGCAAATGAGGAGGTTCCATCCCAAAAGAGCATCCCAGGGATGCAAAGGGCTCGGATGGACCTGAGAGAGCTGAGATCCCTTCCAACCCAAACCATTCCAGGATTCCTCCCACTTCAGTCCCTTTTCCAGATGCTCCACCTTTCCCAAAACCCCAGTTTGCTGAGAAATGGGACATTTTTACAGCCTGTGTGATGTGGAAGGAAGGAATCCACTCTCCTCACTTAAATCCAAGGAATTTAGAGAGATGCAGATCTTGGCGTTCCCCAGCTGCCCATCCCGTGCTCCTTCTGACCTGCTGCTGTAGGGGAGAGACAAAACCAGGATTTTTCCCTCCTTTCCAGGGAATCACCATGAAAGCAACAGCTAGAATGTGGGGACCTGGAGCTGAAAGCCAAATTTGGGACATACTCAGAGTTTTCCTCTTTCTGCAGGACAAAGCCACCAGAAAACTGCCACTGGCAGCATGATGGAAAACCAAGGAATTGAGGATTTGAGGGGGAAAAGAAAATCTGGACAAAATAAAATTGCCAGAACTGCCTGTTGATGCTGGTGGAAGGGTCAGGGAGCTCCTGTCTCCAAATTCCAGAGCAGACACCCCTGGAGCCAGTCCTGATCCCAGGGTCCAAGCAGGGCCCTGATGCCTCCCATCGACCTCCAAGGAAGGAATCAAGAGTTGCTCCACTCTTGAAAATAAATCCTAAAAATAAATAAATAGGTATTTCTATTCCTTGGTACTGCAGGGGAAAAGGCATGGAACTGGGAATAAAGTGCCTTTAAATTCCTCACTTTGGGATAGAAACCTTTTCCCAAATGCCACCAGTGCTTCCAGCTCATTCCCATTCACCCACCTGGATAAAAGAGGGAAAACCAGACATTCCCAGGACGCAACAAGCCGCACCCCCTGCTCTGCAAACAACTGTTTGAACCTCATTTCACCGAAAATCAGGAGCAGAAAACGGAATTTCTCTACCAGACAAAGCCAGGAGGCCTCTGAGGCAGAGCAGAGGGTGCCCAGGAGCCGTCGGGAGCCACCCCCTGCCCTGCCCACAGCACAAATCCATAAATTCCCAATTGTCCCAGCAGGAACACCCAGCAGAGCCAGAACCAGCCCAGGTGCTGCTGAAAAATAACACAACAGTGGCCTGGACAGGGAATTCCAGCTTTTCCAGCATTGTTCTCAGCAGGTCCTGGAGCGAGGACACCCTGAGCCACAGGACAAGTTGGAATAGCCTTGGATGGATTTTGTTCCATGGGTTTATCCAAAGGTTCCTGTGCTTTGTAAACTTCTGGTATCCACAAGAACTCTGTCAACAGCTCAGGGAGATCAGGGGCAGGATGAGCTTCCAGGAGAAGGAGTTTTCCACCTTTGAAAGCAGAACTGGGAGGAGACTCAGCAGAGCCAGGACCTCCAGGATCCCGAGGCAGAGAATTTTCTGGGAAGGAACAAGGAGAGAAGCTCTCCAAGGAAATGCAGAACTCCTGGACACAGCAGAACCCTGCTGGTGGAGCAGATGGGAATGTTCCTCATCCTTAGGGCACAAGGAACACCCTGGAACAGGAGACTCTGCTGGCCAGAGCCCACCAGCATCAAATTCCAGCCTCTTCTGGGATCATGGAATCACTAAGGTTGGAAAAACCTTCTGAGATCATCGAGTCCAACCATCCCCAGCCCTGCCAAGGCCACCACTGACCCCTATCCCAAGTGCCACATCCACATGGATTTTAAATGCCTCCAGCAATGGGAACTCCACCCCTGCCCTGGGCGGTTTCAAGGCCTGAACACCTTTTCCATGAGGAAATTCTTCCCAATATTCCAGCCTGAGGCTGTTCCCCCCACACTGTCCCATCTCCCTGGGAGCACAGACTGACACCATTCCCTATTTTCTGATCTGGCCTGTCCCAATCCAGGCCAAGCTCCGGCATCCCAGCTGCAAGGGAAGCGTCTCTGTGGAAGCACAAACCTCCAAACTCAGGGAATTTTAGGGATCTTCAGGCTGAGGGAAGTTCTAACATGACACACAAGCGGCCACAGCAAATCTTCCGAGTAATCCAAGATGCAAATTCCACTTCAATGCTGTTTCAGAGATTCCAGTGTGAACAGGGATGTGTTTTCCCTGGAATATCAGGAGGGAAATTCAGTGTCCCTGCTGCTGCTCAGCTCATTTAACGAGGGCAGGGGTTCAGTCTGGATTGTTTCTTTTGTTCTGCCGCTCAGCTTTTCCTCAAATTACCCCAAGGCAGGAGTGCTGTCCCAATCCAAGATGGATTTCCCATCCCTTCATCCCAGGTAAAGACAGCTTTGCTTGGATCAACACTGAACACATGGCCAGCCTTTAAAACATCCAGTTTGGATCTATCACCCCAATTCTCCGGAATCCAAAGAGGTTTGTTCATCCAGCAGGAACAGAACAGCTCCAATCCTCCCCAGGATTTCCCCTGGGGGCCTTTTGGGATGTTCCAACTCTCCCTTTTGAACAGCTGGAGGGAAGAAGGGCTGGGGAAGAGCTGGGCCAGGCCAGAGGGACATTAAACCTCTCCAGGGTGACAGCTCTGGCTTTCCCAGCCACTGCTGCTCCAGAGGGCAGGAAAAGCACAGGAACAAAGCTTCTCCCAAGATCCAGAGCCCTCAGGTTACCCGTGAGGGGCAGCAGCCAGAGGAGGGTCCCTGGCAGGGCAGGGACACTGGGGATCAGACAAAGATTCGTTCCTTCTCCTGATTTTCCATGGCATGGATTTTGTTTTCAGCTGACAAAATCCATCAAGCAACAGTGGATGTGTCCAGAGTTTATGGAGATGAGCAGGACCAGGCACGGATCTGACCCTTCCTGAATGGAACAGCTCCTACCACTGCTCTAAGGAATGCTCCAGAGCCTTCTCCTCTCACTGATCCAAGGAATGTTCCAGAGCCTTCTCCTGCCACTGATCCAAGGAATGTTATAGTCTTCTCCTGCCACTGATCCAAGAACAGACCCAGAGCCCTTCTCCTGCCACTGATCCAAGGAATGTTCCAGAGCCTTCTCCTGCCACTGATCCAAGGAATGTTCCAGAACCTTCTCCTGCCACTGATCCAAGGAATGTTCCAGAGCCTTCTCCTGTCACTGATCCAAGGAATGTTCCAGAGCCTTCTCCTGCCACAAAGAGGCTTTTCCACATCCCCTTAATTCCAGCTGAAAACTTCCCAGCAACCTGAGCATCTCAGATCCACCTGTCCCACGCTGAGAAGCCCTCCCTGCTCCCAGATTTCCCCATGGGAATGGGCTGGATCCAAAACCTTCTTGAGGAAAGGGAAAGGAGCTCCTTGGCTGCCCAGGGAAGGTTGAATCTTTCAGATGCTGCAACGACAGAGAAGCTCAGCCCCTGGTTTATCCTGCCTGGTGTTATCCAGGATTAGGCCCCTGCATTCTAGAGGCCAAGAAATTCCCAAGAAAAGGAGTACTGATTTTAGAAGAAAGATCCTAAAAAGGCTGATAGCAGCCTCCTATACCTAAAGGGGCTCCAGGAGAGCTGGAGAGGGACTGGGGAGAAGGGACAGAGGGACAGGAGCCAGGGAATGGCTCCCACTGGGAAAGGGGAGATTGGGCTGGGATCTTGGCAAGCAATTCCTGGCTGGGCTGGAATTCCCAGATTTGCTGTGGCTGCCCCTGGACCCCTGGCAGTGCCCAAGGCCAGGCTGGATCCACCTGGGACAGTGGGAGGTGTCCCTGCCCATGGATGGGGATGGGGATGGGATTTAAGGCCACCCAACCCATCCCATGACTCCAGCACTTTTCAAAACCACCTTCACCACACGAGATCCAAGCAGTTCCCGGGGAACATCCCTCCAGGCATTCCCGGGAGCTCAGACTGAATCCCTAGAGCAGAAACCTCCCCACCCAGCCTCTCCCTCAGCACAATCCCTCCCGGGCACCCAAATCCTCGGCTGTGGAGCTCCAGCCCCTCCTGCAGCCCGGGGGGAGGCCGGGCCTGGCCGGGCCCTGCTCCCGGCACCGCTCTGAGGATCCCGGGCTCAACAATGGGGGATCTGTCAGGGCCCGGCCCGGCACCGGCCATCATCTGTTTCCCATAACTCCAGCTGACCTAAACTCCGGGGCTGAACAAGTAGCCTGTGTTTTTCATCTGGAAAACTCCGCGGAGCCGCTCCCGCTCCGGCCTCTCCCTCCCCTGCCCGAGCCTGGCTTCGGAGAAGTCACAAAGTGATGATGTCGACAGAGATTTCCTCCTTATCCAACGTTTCCAGGATGGGTTTTGGGTCTCCTGCCATCCCAGGTGCCCTGAAAGGCTGAACACACCTGGATGTGCCTTTCTCCTCCATCCCTCCCTCCGCAAGGAAAATCCCACCCCGACACTCGCCGGTGTAAAAACGAGCGGAGCCGGATGCTGACCTGTTTCATGATAAATTTAAAAATCCATTAAAACTTTATCAGGAACGAGCTGCCAGGGAAACAAACAGATTCAGGGCGAGCCCCACAGGGTCTTCCACGTGAGGCCACCCTGAGGAAAAGCCCTGGAGGACCCTGCTGGTGGGGGAAGCTCCGTGCGAGGACTCTGGGAAGGGAGGATCCAACCCCCAGAGTTATCAGCTCTGGTCAGGGCTCCCACCCATGAGGGGCAAAAAAAAAAATGCCCCTCAAAAATTGCCCCCTTTCCAATTAGGGGAAAAGCAGGATGAGCCCTTGAGGAGGATGAAGGGCAGGTCCAGAGGGAGGAGGAAGAAAAATGTAGGGGAGAGAACACAGCTGCACTAAATCCCTTCCTTTTTCCACAGTGCTGTGGGGTTTAGGCTCCCTGAGAACCAAAAAGATCCAAAAATGGGGAAATTTCCCTGAGATGATGTGAGGTCAAAGCCCTTTTTTTGTTTCCCTTCTCCCTGGATCCCTGTCCCAGCCAGGAGCCTCAGCTCACTCCCACAGCTCCACCGTGAAATGTTTGGGTTGGAAAATTCACATTTGCATCTTTATTATTGTGTTCTCCCCTGGCAGAACAGGGGGGAACGCTCAGGGAGCAGGGAGAAACAAAAACAGGACAAACTCGTAAATAAACCTCCTGTTCTGAGCACACCCAGCTTGAGCTGCACCCTCTGCACTGGGACAGAAGTCACGTCCCAGCAGCCCTTCTCTAGCTCAGGTTGTGCCCCTTTTTGAGGCAATAATCCCTAAAAACTGATCCAAACAGAAAACTCCAACTAAAGGGATGCTGTCACACTCTGAGGAGTTGGGAGGGAAATGGTTATGGAAGGAGAAGACTTTGGAAGGGACGGGGCATCCAGACAGACCCAGAGAGGGACAGTGGGAACCTCAGGAAGGTTGAAAAATCCACTGGCACCTGGGTCAGGGCAATCCCAGCACAATTCCAGGCTGGGAGGAGAAGGAAGGGAAGGAGAGCAGCCCTGGGAGAGGGGTTTGGGATGTTGGGATGAGGCTGGAATGGCCCAGCCCAGACCCTCCTGCTCGGCCCTGGCTGATGGCAAAGGCGAGGTGGGAATGGTGTCCCTGTGCCCCTCCCTCAGGTGAGAGCCCACCTGCAGAGCTGCCCCAGCCCTGGGGCCAACAGCAGGAGGACGTGGAGCTGCTGCAGAGAGCCCAGAGGAGGCCCCGGAGCTGCTGCAGGGCTGGAGCCCCTCTGCTCTGGAGCCAGGCTGGCAGAGCTGGGAATGTTCCCCTGGAGAAGGGAAGGCTCCAGGCAGAGCTCAGAGCCCCTGGCAGGGCCCAAAGGGGCTCCAGGAGAGCTGCAGAGGGACTGGGCACAAGGGACAGAGGGACAGGAGCCAGGGAATGGCTCCCACTGGGAAAGGGGAGATTGGGCTGGGATCTCGGCAAGGAATTCCTGGCTCAGAGTGCCCAGAGCAACTGTGGCTGCCCCTGAGTGAGTTCCAACAATCTCCAACAAATTCCAACCAATTCCAACCAGATCAAATCAATTCCAGTGATTTCCAACCAATTCCAACCATTTCCATCCAAATCCAACCAGCTCCAGCTGGACCCAGACAGTCCCCTGGTTGTCAGGGTGTCCCAGGGCCCTTTGTGACACGGGGCTGTGCCGTGCCCAGAGCCCTTTGTGACCTGGGGACAGTGCCAGGAACGCCCCTCCCTCGGGAGGCTGCACTTCCCAGGACCCCCCTGAGGATCCCCCAACCCCTCTGAGGCTCAGGATCACGGAGATGGCGGAGAAGGCAAATCCCAAATCCCTGCCCAGGAAGGGACAGGCGAGCCCCCAGAGAAGGGGCCAGGTGAGGGAGGGGACAGGAGGGGACACAGGGAGAGATGGGAGACAGGGATGGGATGGGATGGGATGGGCCAAGAACTGCTTCCCACGACTCCTCCTGCCTGTGGATGGGACACAGGGACTCACAGGTGGGACATGGGGGATCACAGGTGAAACATGGGGATGAAACCACAGATGGGACACAGGGAATAACAGGTGGGACATGGCTGGCACACAGGGAATAATGGGTGGGACACAGGGAACAAACCACAGGTGAGACACAGGAAAAAAAACAGAGATGGGACACGGGGAATATCAGGTGAGGACATAAGGAATTTCAGCTGGGACAGAGAGAGCCACAGGTGGGACACAAAGAACCACAGGGGGGACACAGGGAACTGCAGGTGAGACATGGGGAACAATGAGTGGCATATGGGCAGCCAGAGATGGGACACAAGGAAATGACCACAGGTGGGACACAGGGAGGTAAAGATGGGACACGGGTACAGGTGGGACACAGGGAGCTACAGGTGGGACACAGGGAACAACCAGAGATGGGACACAGGGAGGTAAAGGTGGGACATGGGCACAGGTGGGACACAGGGAACAACCAGAGATGGGACACAGAGAAAAAAAGACAGGTGGAACACAGGGAATAAACTACAGGTGGGACACAGGGAACGGCAGGTGGGACACTGGCAGGTAAAGGTGAGGCACAGGTACAGGTACAGGACACAGGGAAACAACCACAGGTGGGACACAGGGGACAAACCACAGGACAGAGACAGACAGAGACAGGTGTGACACAGGGGACAAAGCACAGGTGGGACAGCTGTGCTGGCAGCTGAAGGTGACACCCAGGGGACACAGGGCAGCCAGGGCCAGTCCCCCCATGGGATGAGGCTGCCAGGGCCACCCACTCCAGAGATCCCATGGACACTGGGAGCCACCACGGAGCCCTCGGGACACCCCTGGAGATGGCACCAACACCATGTGTGGTGTGACAGCAGCCAGGGCCAGCCTCACTGTCCCCGTGCCCCCCGCAGGTGGCCGCGGGCCAGGAGGTGACAGCGCCCGCCCGTCCCGCGCGCGACCCCGGCCGCCGGCCGCTGCCCCCGGCGCTGGCCCCGCCGCTGGCCGTCCCGGGCAGGAGGAGCAGGGCCCCGGGCCCCGGGCACCGCCCGCGCGTCCCCAGCGGCCCGGACGGGCCGGGCACGGCCACCACGGGCACGCAGGGCCAGCCTGGGGACGGCGCGGACCCGGCCCAGCAGCAGGTGGCCCGGCTGACCGAGGCCGGGCTGCGGCGGCTCGGGGTCGCCTCCCGGTACCAGCGCATCGTGGACTGGCTGGAGAGCATCTTCACCAGCAGGGCCGAGGTGGTGGCCGAGCTGCAGCAGGAGCTGGATGGGTTCTGGGAGTTCCAGGAGTGTGGGAGCAGTTACAGTGGAAAAGGGCCCTGAGGTCAGCGAGTCCGAC
Source organism: Calcarius lapponicus (assembly GCA_039654755.1). NCBI lineage: Eukaryota > Metazoa > Chordata > Aves > Passeriformes > Fringillidae > Calcarius > Calcarius lapponicus. Next base: position 787,789 of record CM077466.1, on the reverse strand, counting down.
GGGACTGAGCTCCAGCAATGCCCCCAGGGCCACGTCCAGCCCCTCCTTGGACACCTCCAACACTCTGAGGGACCTCCTCGCCATGGACGGGCACCAAAGGGGGAGGCTGAGAAGGCAGAGCCACAGACCCTGCTCAGGACAAGCTGAAACGCAGGAATTCCCATGGGAATTCCCAGGAAAAGCCCTTTTTCCTGGGGGATGATCCACCATTGGGACAGGCTGCCCAGAGAAGCTGTGGAGCTCCATCCCAATGGGACATGGACCTGAGAACCTCCTGTGGCTCCATGGGGAGCTGGACAGTGATCTCCAGAACTGGACAGTGATCTCCAGAACTTCCCTCTAACCTTCTTCCATGATGCTGTGAGGATGGGGACACCTTCCCTATGCAGCTTCTGGACGTGCTCCAGGGACCATGGAATGGCTTGGGCTGGAAGGAACCTTGAAGACTACCTCCTGCCATGGGCAGGGACACCTTCCATCCCCCAAAGTTTCTCCAAGCCCTGTCTAACCTGGCTGCAAGCACTTCCAGGGCCTAGAAACAAAACTAGGATGAACCTTCCCACCCAACACCTGTGGAAAACACGTCCTGGAGCATCCCAATAAAGAGTTTTTACACAGATCCGCCCTTGTCCTTCGGTTAATACCTGAAACCATGACAAGATGCAACAGGAGCAGCTTTTCAAGCCTCTGGTTTTCCCAACAAGTTCGTATCCTGAAGGATTCCGTGGGGTTTCAATGCCACACCACAACCACGGTGCCGGGGCAAGACGGAGTCAGGAGAGGGGATTTGGGGGAAGAGCCAAGGCCCTGCTCCCCACACAGCCCCCGTGGGCTGCGAGGAGATGATTCAGCCCCCACAAAAAGGTGAAACCCTAAGATCACAAGTCCCCCCAGACCTCCAGCTCCCACCTTCAAACCATGAAAGAGCTGCTTTTCCCCACAGCCAAACCCCGTGGATTCCAAAGGATCCACGGAAAACCCTCTCCGAGGGCAACTTGGGAACATCCCCAAACTTTTGTGCGCAGCGATTTCGGAGCCTTCCCACCCTTTCCACACAACACGACCCCGAAACCCCTTTTTTTGTGGGAGTTTCTCCCATTCCCTCCGCTCCGGCCGCCCCCGGAATGCGACGGCAGCGTTTGTTCATTGTGCACATCCAGCCTGGCTTCCAGGTTTTCCTGAACAAAGGACTGAAACAGGGGGGAATATGCGTCACAAGCCCGTCCTGGACGTTGCTCACCCTTTTTTCCCTGCACAAATATTTGTAAACACGTGGAGAATTCGTGTCCAGCCGGCTTTGGGGACCCTTCATAAAACCAGGGATTTATTGCAAACAGGATGGGAATCATTTCCCAGCTCCCGGTGCTTATAGGGCTTTAGGATGAGAAACATAAAGAGCAGGAAAAGAGCGGCTGCAGCTGGGCTCTGAGCCCTGCTGGAGAGGGGTGGAACAGGGCTGGTGTGGATTTACAGCTCCAGAGCCCCCCACAAAACCCCTCCTAAAAATAAAATAAAAGTCTGGAGTTTCTGGGCTGCACAGGAGAATCCCCTGGGGTTTATTTATGGATGGAGGTTCAGGGATAGGCTGAGCTCAGCTGAGCTGAGCCCAAGGAGCTTCCAGGAGTGCTCAGCCTGGAGAAAAGAGGTTCAGGGGGGACCCTGTGGCTCTGCACAATTCCCTGGCAGGAGGGGACAGCTGGGGAGGGTCAGGATCTGCTCCCAGGGAACAACAGGAGAATGGAAATGGCCTCAGGCTGGGCCAGGGGAGGTTTAGGTTGGAAATCTGAGGAAATTCCTCATGGAAAGAAAGGATTGTGCAGCCCTGGCAGGGCTGGAGCCCCCATCCCTGGGATGATTTCCAAGCCCTGTGGATGTGGCACTTGGGGACAGGGGACAGCGGTGGCCTTGGCAGGACTGGGTGACCTCAGAGGGCCTTTCCAACCTCAGCAATTCCATGGGTTTATGATCCAAAGCTTCTCCCTGCAATCTCAGAGTTCCTGTCTGACACATCCTCATTTCCCACCCAGAGGGACAGAACCCTCCCAGCTTTGCTTCCATCCATCTCCTATTCCTGCCATTCCATCCGTGTCCTATTCCTGCCATTCCATCCGTGTCCTATTCCTGCCATTCCATGTCCTATTCCTGCCATTCCATGTCCTATTCCTGCCATTCCATCCATGTCCTATTCCTGCCATTCCATCCGTGTCCTATTCCTGCCATTCCATCCGTGTCCTATTCCTGCCATTCCATCCGTGTCCTATTCCTGCCATTCCACGTCCTATTCCTGCCATTCCATCCGTGTCCTATTCCTGCCATTCCATCCGTGTCCTATTCCTGCCATTCCACGTCCTATTCCTGCCATTCCATCCGTGTCCTATTCCTGCCACTCCATCCGTGTCCTATTCCTGCCATTCCATCCATGTCCTATTCCTGCCATTCCATCCATCTCCTACTCCTGTCATTTTTCCATGATTCCCACAGCTGGAGCCAACACCAGACCTTCAATTTTAGGGATAATCAGGAAAAACAGGAACCGTTCACCAGAGCTGGATTTGTGTCTTCAAATGTCCCCAAGAAGTGGCACAGAGAGAGACTTTGGTTCATTTCTAGGAGCCAAAATGAGCCCTAAATGTGGAATATCAGCATCAGCCCAGCAGGACTGGGACAGGAGAAGACATATTCCCTAAATGGGGAATGTCAGCATCAGACAGCAGGACTGGAGAAGGAGAGAAGGGAGAAGGCTGAGGAAGCACATCCAGTCCTGGATTCCAGAACAGATGGATCCAGGATCCTCTTGGAAATGCTCAGGAAAACAGAGGCAAGGGGATAAATACAAAAGGAGGAATTAAAATCAATGAAATGGGGGGGAAATTCCACAGAAGGTGCTCAAATGTTGGAGCAGAGAGGCTGGGCAGCCTCCAGCTTTGGAGATCCTCAAAATTTACATGGAAAAGGCTCAGAGATTCCTGATTTTACTTCAAATTTAGAAAATTTAGACTGGGACCAAGTTTTCCATGAGCTGCTCCAGTCTGAATTGGGTGCCCCTGCCATTGGGATTAGATGGGATTTAAGGTCCCTCCCAACCCCAACCATTCCATTACGGTTTGAATGCACAAGCAGAGGATGAGGAAAGAGTGGGAATTCACCATTTCCCTTGGAGCTAAACCGAGTTTTACCTTAGAACACCAACGTTCTCCAGGGAAATTCCTTCCAGATCACTTCACTTCCGCCCCTATCACTTGTTATTTTTGAGATATCTCCCTTCTGGACCCCACCACAGAGCCCTCTGGGGCAGCTAAGGCGTTTTCCAAACATTCCTGGGACCCTCCTGAGCCCCAAAGCCCGGAAACAGCAAATCTTGGGAAGAGCCTTCCCACGCCTGCACACTGGAGGAGCGGGGCTGGAATTCAGGGTGGCCCAGCTGGAACCTGAACAAGGTGAACCTTCCCAACAAAATCCCCATGGCCTCGGAGCTCCCTGCATCCAGCAGCTCCAGAGTGGCTAAAATGCCTTCAAAAAGACCTTGGAAACGAGTGGGGAAAGGTGAATGGTGCAGTAAAGGCTGAAAAACTGATGGGAGGAATTCCAGAACTTTCAGCCCCTGAGCTGAGTCCTCCTGGGACACAATTCCAGGAGAATGGAGAAGGGAGTGGGGAGAACCAGGACATATTTAAGCAGGAGTTGTGCCAATGATGTGCTGGCACAGCAGGATTTGGGGATGCTGGGAAAGCAGAATCCCTGACCTTAGCCAGGATTTAACGAGCTTTTCCACAATATTCCTGCACCTAAACGTGGATGTCCCTGCATGGATGAGGCACAGCTGGATAAATACATAATTATTGGGGTGGTCAGCTCCAGAGGGTCGGGATCAAGGAGTGCAGGGAGTCACCCCAAATGGAGCTGGTGACAGGTGGGGACCACAGCAGGGCCTGTCCTGGGACACGACCAGCTCCACTCTGGGGGCAGAGACCTGGAGGAGCCACAGGGCAACTGCCAGGAGCTCCTCAGTGATCCCAGCCCAGGGGGAAAGGCACAGGGTCATGGAATGATTGGAAAAGGCTGGAAAAGGTCTCTAAGATCATTGGGTGGGAATAATCCCCAGCACTGCCAGGGCCACCCCTGCCCCATGTCCCCGAGTGCCACATCCACAGAGCTCTGAAATCCCTCAGGGATGGGCACTCCAAACCTCCCTGGGCACTTCCAAAGGCCTTTCCATGAGGAAATTCCTGCTCATGTCCACCCTGAGGCCGTTCCCTCTGCTCCTGTCCCTGTTCCTGGGATCAGATCCCAAATCCCCCCGGCTGTGCCCTCCTGGCAGGAGCTGTGCAGAGCCACAAGGGCCCCCTGAGCCTCCTTTGCTCCAGGCTGAGCCCCTTCCCAGCTCCCTCAGGGATTCTGCAGCCCCTTCCCAGCTCCTCAGGGATTCTGCAGCCCCTTCCCGGCTCCCTCAGGGATTCTGCAGCCCCTTCCCAGCTCCCTCAGGGATTCTGCAGCCCCTTCCCAGCTCCCTCAGGGATTCTGCAGCCCCTTCCCAGCTCCCTCAGGGATTCTCCAGCCCCTTCCCAGCTCTGTTCCTGCCCTGGCCACGCTCCAGCCCCTGCAGGGCTCTCCAGAGCTGCCCCAGCCCTAGAGGTGCCCCAGCAGTGCCAGCACAGGGCAGGACAAGTTCTCAGAGAGGTTCTGGACTCTTGGAGGTTTTCAACACAAGCTGGAATAAAGCCCTGAACAGCCTGGGCTGATCTCAGGGCTGCTTCCATGGAATCCTGGAATGGTTTGGGTGGGAAGGGACCTGAGAGCTCATCCACCCCTGCCATGGGCAGGGACACCTCCCACTGTCCCAGGTGGATCCAAGCCCCGGTGTCCAACCTGGCCTTGGGCACTGCCAGGGATCCAGGGGCAGCCACAGCAAATCTGGGAATTCCAGCCCAGCCCCTGCCCACCCTCCCAGCCAGGAATTCCTTGCCAAGATCCCCCCTATCCCTCATTCCAGGAGGTCAAACCAGAACCCTCCTAGATCCCTGCCCAGGGAGTGATCCCACAAACCACCAAACAGATTCCATGAATTTCCCCCAGCCGGGGCAATCAGGGCTGGTCACTGAGAGAAGGATGGGATTGAGGGGATGAAAGCAGCCCTAAATCCAGAGCCCCAGGATACACCCAGCCCTAAATCCAGAGCCCCAGGATATACCCAGCCCTAAATCCAGACCCTCAGGATATTCCCAGTCCTAAATCCAGACCCCCAGGACCTAAATCCAAACCCCCAGGATATTCCCAGCCCCAAATCCAAACCCCCAGGATATTCCCAGTCCTAAATCCAGACTCCCAGGATACTCCCAGCCCTAAATCCAAACCCTCAGGATATTCCCAGCCCTAAATCCAGACTCCCAGGATACTCCCAGCCCTAAATCCAATCCCCTGGGATATTCCCAGGACCTAAATCCAAACCCCCAGGATATTCCCAGCCCCAAATCCAGACCCCCAGGATATTCCCAGCCCTAAATCCAGACTCCCAGGATACTCCCAGCCCTAAATCCAATCCCCTGGGATATTCCCAGCCCCAAATCCAAACCCCCAGGATATTCCCAGCCCTGGGAAAGCTCTGCTGCTCCCCCTCCCCTCAGCTGATGAGGAATCAGCATCGGGGCTATTGCAGGAAACCTCCCTGGCTTGGGGTGTTTTTGGGGTTTTTTTTTCTCATTTTTTCCCCTCCCTTTTCCAGGCCTGTTTTCCAAGGGGAATATTTCCAGCCCTGTGATTTCTGCGCCGCCGCTTTGATGGCAGCCAAGAGCTTTTCTCCCGGGGAAGAAAAGGAGGTCAGGGGGTTAAGGGAGCTCTGTGACAATTCCCAAAGTTCACTGGGCTGCCACCAGGGCCAGGCTCGGGCCAGGCTCCATTAGCACGTAGGACAGGGTGGTTATCACAGGTCACTGACACCGGCCCCGCTCTAATGGCTTTTCCTGTGGCCTTATCAATGCCGTGCACAAAGTGGCTCCCCCCAGCCTTCCCCTATGATCTCAGAGCTCTGTTTACAGCTATCTCCCCGCACCAGGCACCAGCCCAGGCAGCAGACGCTGAGAAATGCCAGGACACGGCCATGGGACAGCCTGCAAAGTGCCTGAGATGAACAAGGAGTCACCACAAAGGGAATTTTTTTTTCCCCCCACTGCGCGCCCCGCTCCTTTCCACAAAAATAAAATCAAGTTTTCGAGTTCCCGAGGAAAACTCGACAAGCCCGAGCTCTGAAACAGAAGAACCGCAGAGTTTCCATGGTGGGGTTTGTGTTGCACTGTGGAATAAAAGGAACAAGTGGTGCTACAAAGAGAAAAAAGGTTTGGTTTCATCTGAAAGGCAGGGCTGGGTGGCTCTCATTGTTGGAGCTGTGGTTCCTACAGAGCCTCCCTCCTGCCTTGAAAGGAGAACTTCAATTGTTTTGCCCCCTCTGCAAAGCACAAATATTTTTGGTGGGGATGCTGAGCCCCTGAGAGGGTGGGGAGGGAGTGGGAGCCCCCCTGCCCAACCCCATCCCAAAAAAAGCAGGAAAAGGAGGATTGGGGCAGGCAGCACCAGCAGCATCACACCTGTGAGAGGAATTAAAATGATTTAAGTGCAGGGCTGGCAGGAGAAGCAGGATCCACAGCATCTCCCAATTCCAACAGAATCTGCTCCGTGTGGCCATCCCAGGTGGGAATTCCACAGGCTCACCTTGAGCCCAGGGACCCTGAGCAGCTCCTGCAGCAAAACCTTGGGATTCCAGTGATAACCCCAAAAGAAAACCTTGTTTCTCCTCCCAAGGCCGTGCTGGGTGGGTACTAAGAGACACAAAACTCGTCCTTTCCCTAAAATTCCCAAGGAGAGCTGTTCCAAAAGGATACAGACTATCCACCCTGACAAGATATTCCTACATGGAATGTTTGAAGTAAAATAGGGGGGTTATTATTAACTGTACTTTTTTTTTTTAACCTTTTTAATGCACTTTGTGCATCAAAGCAGCTCGAGGGTTGGGGGAGAGGCAGCACAGATAAAAATGTCAGTGCTGAGATAGGACAAATTTATAGTAAATCCCTGTCAGCTCCCATTTATCTAAATTATCCAGCTCTGGATTCTCCAGAAATCCTTCAGCAGCTCCAGCTTTTCAGGCTGTTTTTACCTCAGAATCCGCTCCCTTTTTCTTTCTGCCTTGTTGCCTGTGTTTTTGGACACTTGTTCTTTCCCCTAAAATGACCCCTTTGTAGCTGGGATCAAAGAGCTGGGAGTGTCAATCCCAGTGTCTTCAGGAACATGTGAAGAACCTCAAAGTAATTGGGAAGCAATTAGCACCGAGCTAAAAAAACCCACCCCGCCGAGGCAGAGCCTAAATGAGCACTAACAGGCACCAGCCCCGCTCAGGGAAGAGTTTAAGGGACTTAAATCACCCTCAGCTGCCTCCTGACAACTTTTTGGGAGCACCTTCAGTGCAGCCCACTCTGCCTTGAGTTTTTTTGGCTTTTATTTTTTTTTTTTCCCTTTCTGCTTTGGGTTCACTCTTTGCTTTCTGCCTCGCTGCAGCTTAGGGGAAACATGAAACACAAAACTGCTTTTCATTTTCTGTTGTGTAAAGCGAAGCCATCCCATGTCTTGGCCTGGAAATCCAAGGCACCCAGCAGCTGCTGAGATGCTCCTGCAGATAAACCAGCTGGCCCAGGCCTCACCTCTCCCCCTCTATTTTGGATATTGATCAAAGCAGCCCCAGCATTACACAGACTTTGGTCAGAGGCAACATAAAAGATCGACCCCTCGATGGTGAAATCACATTCTGGGTTTGTTCTTTAGATCGCAATATTTTATTTATTGCCATTTTCCACAGCTCCTCTGCCAGCAGGGGATGGAGCTGATGCCACCAGCCCAGGCTGCAGGTGAATGGCTGAGATAGGCCAGGGCTCATGAGCTTAGCCTGGGCTGGGCTTAGGGTCAGCTCAAACCAGGCCAAGCCTTGCCCAACTGATCCTAAAATCCCTGGATTTGTTGTGAGTCCCTTTCCTTAAACCTTTCACTGGTTTGGGATGGAGGGACCTTGGAAATGTTGGGATGTTTTATCCCAGATCTGCAGAAATCCAAACCCTTCCCATGCTCATCTCTCCCTCAGGACAGTGTCAGGCAGCCCCTTCCTCCCCAGGAAAGGAATTGGGATGAACAATCCCATCAAACATCCCAGGAGAGCCTGAAAAGGCTGAACAGAGAGCCTGGGCTGGGTTTAGGATCATCTCAAACCAGGCCAGACCTTACCCAACTGACCCTGAAATTCCCACGTTAGCCTTTCTGCCAGTCCCTCTCCTTAAATCGTTCACAGATTCCCAGACTGGTTTGGGATGGAGGCACCCTGAAGAAATTGGGATATTTTATCCCAGATATCCAAACCCTCCCCATTCCCATCTTTCCCTCAGAACAGCCCATTCCTCCCCAGGAAAGGAATTGGGATGAACAATCCCATCAAACATCCCAGGACAGCCTGAAAAGGCTGAACAGAGCCTGGGCTGGGTTTAGGGCTCAGGATCAGCTCAGACCAGGCCAGACCTTGGCCAACTGATCCTAAAATCCCTGGATTTGCTGCCAGTGCCGCTCCTAAACCTTTCACTGGTTTGGGATGGAGGCACCCTAAAGAAGCTGGGATGTTTTATCCCAGACCTGCAGAAATCCAAACCCTTCCCATGCTCATCTCTCCCTCAGGCAGCCCCTTCCTCCCCCAGGAAAGGAATTGGGATGAACAATCCCATCAAACATCCCAGGAGAGCCTGAAATGGCTGAACAGAGCCTGGGCTGGGCTTAGGGCTCAGGGTCAGCTCAAACCAGGCCAGACCTTGCCCAAGTGACCCTGAAATTCCCATTTTAGACTTTCTGCCAGTCCCTCTCCTTAAATCGTTCACAGATTCCCAGACTGGTTTGGGACGGAGGCACCCTGAAGAAATTGGGATATTTTATCCCAGATCCTAGAGATCCAAACCCTCCCCATTCCCATTTCTCCCCCAGGCAGCCCCTTCCTCACCAGGAAAGTGATTGGGATGAACAATCCCATAAAACATTCCAGGAGAGCCTGAAATGACTGAACAGAACCTGGGCTGGGTTTAGGATCAGCTCAAACCAGGCCAGACCTTGCCCAACTGACCCTGAAATTCCCACTTTAGATTTTTTGCCAGTCCCTCTCCTTAAATCGTTCACAGATTCCCAGACTGGTTTGGGACGGAGGCACCCTGAAGAAATTGGGATATTTTATCCCAGACCTGCAGAAATCCAAACCTTTCCCATGCTCATCTCTCCCTCAGGCAGCCCCTTCCTCCCCAGGAAAGGAATTGGGATGAACAATCCCATCAAACATCCCAGGAGAGCCTGAAATGACTGAACAGAACCTGGGCTGGGTTTAGGATCAGCTCAAACCAGGCCAGGCCTCAGCCAACTGACCCTGAAATTCCCACTTTAGACTTTCTGCCAGTCCCTCTCCTTAAATCGTTCACAGATTCCCAAACTGGTTTGGGATGGAGGCACCCTAAAGAAGTTGGGATATTTTATCCCAGACCTGCAGAAATCCAAACCCTTCCCATGCTCATCTCTCCCTGAGGCAGCCCCTTCCTCCCCAGGAAGGGAATTGGGATGAACAATCCCATCAACCATCCCAGGAGAGCCCGTCCTGCCCCGCAGCCGCCACCACGCCAAGGTCCAGCTCTCAATTAACCCCCGCCTGACCTTCCTTCACTTTCTTTCCCCCTGCTCTGCCCTTCCTGCCAAAGTTCAGCGTTTCCTGGAAAAGTCTCCGTGCCTGTTGGATGTTGTCCTTCGCCTTGGTTGCCGAGGGAAGGATTTGCAGGATTTACAGGTGCCTGGCCCCCTCTGGAAGCCCATGACCGCGGGCTGACCCCCCGGTACAATATGTGAACTCCTGCCCTGCTGATAAGGCTGCCAGATAGGAGCAGGAGTTTGCAAATAATCCTTTGGGAATTTATAAGCAGCACAGCCATAAAACCGAGGTGACTGGAAGGTCGATTTCACTAAAAATAATAAATATCTCAATGTTTATTCAACGTGGGCCTTTTTAACTGCAGGCCAAGCTCTGAGATAACGCCATTGTAAATGACAAATATTGGGAGTTTTGGGGAACTATTACATTATGATCCTTCCGTCTGACACGGCCGGGGCCGTTCCCTCGATGCTGTGCAGGATCTCTGACATTGCTCCACCCGAGCTGGGCCTAGAAAGCCAGGCCAGGATTCAGGCTCAGGTCAGCAAAAGGGCAATTTGCTGCTCAGGGAGGTTTGTTCTCCTGCTCCTGGCTCCCTAAAACACCTTCCCTAGACCTGAGCTCTGATTTCTGCTCGTTGTTAGCTCTTGTGCCTGTTTGTAGGGTCAGGGCTGGGAATGAACAGGAGGAAAGGGAGCAGGGACAGGAATGGGAGCAGGGACTGGAATGGGAGCAGGGACAGCAGTGGGAGCAGGGACAGGAGTGGGAGCAGGGGCTGGAATGGGAGCAGGGACTGGAATGGGAGCAGGGACAGGAGTGGGAGCAGGGACAGGAACGGGAGCAGGGACAGGAGTGGGAGCAGGGACAGGAATGGGAGCAGGGACAGGAGTGGGAGCAGGGACTGGAATGGGAGCAGGGGCTGGAATGGGAGCAGGGACAGGAATGGGAGCAGGGACTGGAATGGGAGCAGGGACTGGAGTGGGAGCAGGGGCTGGAATGGGAGCAGGGACAGGAGTAGGAGCAGGGACTGGAATGGGAGCAGGGACAGGAGTGGGAGCAGGGACAGCAGTGGGAGCAGGGACAGGAGTGGGAGCAGGGACGGGAATGGGAGCAGGGACAGGAATGGGAGCAGGGACAGGAACAGGAGCAGGGACAGGAGTGGGAGCAGGGACAGGAATGGGAGCAGGGACTGGAATGGGAGCAGGGACTGGAATGGGAGCAGGGACAGCAGTGGGAGCAGGGACACGGATGGGAGCAGGGACAGGAGTGGGAGCAGGGACAGCAGTGGGAGCAGGGACAGGAATGGGAGCAGGGACAGGAATGGGAGCAGGGACAGGAGTGGAAGAAGGGATAGGAGTGGGAGCAGGGACAGGAGTGGGAGCAGGGACAGGAATGGGAGCAGGGACAGCAGTGGGAGCAGGGACAGGAATGGGAGCAGGGACAGGAATGGGAGCAGGGAGAGGAGTGGGAGCAGGGACAGGAGTGGGAGCAGGGACTGGAATGGGAGAAGGGACAGGAGTGGGAGCAGGGACAGGAGTGGGAGCAGGGACAGGAGTGGGAGCAGGGACTGGAATGGGAGAAGGGACTGGAATGGGAGCAGGGGCTGCTCCCAGCTCAGGGTGGGGACAGAGCTGCTGGCACTGAACCCCTGCCCTGCTTGAACCTCTCCACAGAATCCCTGAGGTTGGAAAAATCCTCTGGGATTGAATCCAACCATCCCCAGCCCTGTCCTGTGTCCCCAAGTGATGCCTCAGGTTTGAACTTTTATATTTTTCACATTCTGTGCTGCTTTAGTGTGTGGGTCTGAGCTCCATATTATGGGGTGCTGAGCTCTCTGCACAGAACAGGGAGACAAAACAATTCCTGCTCCAGCTGGGGACCAAGGACAAAAATGATCCAAATCTCAGCCCAGGAGCACAAACATCGTGGGCTGCAGAGAGAAAAACAAGCAGGGTGGGACTGCAGGGGCTGGGGCTGGAATGGGACAATGAACTGCAAGGTGCAAATGGAGCAGAACTGATCCCAGGGAGAGACCCCGTGACTGGTCATCCATTTTTGTGACCATTTTGGTCCATCTTGGTTGCATTTTGGGGCCATTTTGGTTCATCTTGGGTGCAGCCCTGGCTGGGCTCTTGTGCTGCCCAAGGTGGATCCATGGAGGAGATCCTTTAATAAATCCCTGCTTTATTCTTTAACTCTGTCTGGTCTCTGTTCTAGGGCATCACAATGGCCACGTCCCTGCAGGGACTGGGATTGCTGGAAAACCCTTTCCACAAAGGAATTTTCCCAATATCCAACCTAAACCTCCCCTGGCCACTCCCTCTCATCCCATCCCATGCTCCCCCTGTCCCTTGTAGGGACTCCACCACCCAGTCCCCTGCACCATTCCCACCTCCAGAAGGAGACAATCCCACCCAGACCCATCCCATGGATCTGCTGCTTCCCCTGTCACGTTTCTGAGGATCAATCCCTTTTTCTGATTAGAAAGACAACAAAAATCCCCAGTGAAGAGACAAACCCATTTCTGTTATGTGAAGCAAAGCAATTCCATGTTTTGGCCTTGAATTCCATGGAATGCAACCATTTGGAATGTTCCAAACTGCCCCATCCACCAGCAGAAGCTGCTGACCCTTCTCAGAACACCTTTGTGGACAATCACACCAGCAAATCCATAATAAATCCGAATTAAATCCATATTAAATCCAAATTTAGTCCATATTAAATCCAAATTATTTGTCCATAATAAATCCATATTAAACTCATATCAAATCCATAATCAAATCCATAATCAAATCCACATCAAACCCACACCCTCGTGTCAAACCAAGGCCTGGCAGCCCCTCCAATAGGATTCCCAATCCTGTCTCCATGATCCATGTTTCTCCCTGAAGTTTCCCCAAACAAAGTGGCACTTTCAGCCCCCCCCAGCCTTCCAGCTCCCTCCTAATTCCCAATTAACAAAACTCCTGCTCCAGCTCCCAGCTCCGCCTGGAGCGCTGGGATTCTCCTCCAAGATAAACACAGCCACACATTTTGGGGAGGGGAACTTCTCATTCCAAGAAAATCTCACGGCAACGTGGCCAAATGACCTAATTATGAACAGATGAGGGGCACAAAAAGATGTTTTATAGGAACGGGGCTTCTGACAGTTCCTTTCCTTCAGCAAGCCCGCGCGGATCGCTGGGGACGCCGGGAACTGGGAAACAATTCCCTCTCCAGGCTGGGAAGGGAGGAGAGCTGGCAACACAGAGCTCCTTTCATCTCCTGCCTGGGATCTGGGTTGCCCAACCACAGGGGAAGAGCCCCACGACAGCTCCTGGGCTCCAACAGCCCTGGAAAAGGGATGCAGGTTCCTTGGAATGGCACATTCAGGGCTTGGAAGCACCCCTAAAATGGAAAGTTGGAGAGCTCCACAGGTTCCTTGGATCGAGAAATTCAAGGCTCAGATGCATCCCCAAAATTAAAATTTGGAGGGTGAGCTCCCAAGGCCCCAGAAAAGAGATGAGACTCCACAAGTTCCTTGGAATGGCACATTGAAGGCTTGGATGCAACCCTGAAATTCAGAGTTGGAGGGTGAGATCCAAAGGCCCAGGAAAAGGGAAGAGACTCCATAAATTGCTTGGAATGGCAGATTTAGGGCTTGGATGCTGCTGGAAGCATCCCGGAAACCCAGAGCTGGAGCATGAGTTCCAAAGGTCCCTAAAAAGGGATGAGGCTGCACAGGCTCTTTGGATCAAGAAATTCAAGGCTCAGATGCATTCCTGAAACTCAGAATTGGATGGTGAGACCCAAATGTCCCTAAAAAGGGATGAGGCTCCACAAGTTCTTTGGATCAGGAGATTCAAGGCTTGGATGCATCCTCAAAATTAAAATTTGGAGGCTGAGCTCCCAAGGCCATGGAAAAGGGATGCAGATTTCTTGGAATGGCAGAATCAAGGCCTGGATGCTCCTGTAAGCACCCCTAAAATGGGAAGGTGGAGGATGAGTTCCAAAGATCCCTAAAAAGGGATGAGGCTCCACAGGCTCTTTGGATCAAGAAATTCAAGGCTCAGATGCATTCCTGAAATTCAGAATTGGATGGTGAGATCTAAAGGCCCAGGAAAAGGGATGAGGCTCCACAAGTTCCTTGGAATGGCAGATTCAGGACTTGGATGCTCCTGGAAACAACCTCAAAATTCAAAGTTGGAGGGTGAGCTCCAAATGTCCCTAGAAAGGGATGAGGCACCACAGGTTCCTTGGATCAGGAGATTCAAGGCTTGGATGAATCCCCAAAATTAAAATTTGGAGGGTGAGCTCCCAAGGCTCTGGAAAAGGGATTCAGGATCCTTGGAATGGCAAAATCAAGGCCTGGATGCATCCCTGAAACCCAGGGTTGGAGCATGAGTTCCAAATGTCCCTAAAAAGGGATGAGGCTCTACAGATTCTGTGGATCAGGAGATTCAAGGCTTGGATCCGTCCCTGAAATTCAGAGTGGGAGAGTGAGCTCCAAAGGTCCTGGAAAAGGGAAGAGACTCCACAAGTTCCTTGGAATGGCAGATTCAGGGCTTGGACACTCCTGGAAGCATCCCTAAAATGGAAAGTTGGAGGGTGAGCTCCAAATATCCCTAAAAAGGGATGAAGCTCCACAGGTTCCTTGGATCAGGAGATTCGAGGCTTGGAAGCATCCCAAAAATCCCCAATTCAAAGTTGGATGATGAGCTCCAAAGGTTCCTTATTTGCCTTCCTTATAAATTAATATTTTAAAAAAAATCCATGTACTCAGAATTCCCAGGAGCCAGCCTGTGGAAACAGGAGCTCTCTGGGACGGCTCCAAGGAACCATTTTCAGTCAAAAAATGAAGTCCTGGCACAATCTGTGGGAATTTTTCCCTCAGGAATCTCAGAGTGATCCAGGCAAGGGGTGGAATTGGGGATGGCAGACAGAGCTGGCAGAGCAGTGAAGGTTTCCAAGGTGCAGCAAATTATCCATGCCTGAGGAATTCCTGCCCAAAACTCCTCCTTTTCCATGGAATAGTGAAATTATTGTGGCTAAAGAAGAATTCTTGGAGAAAACAGCATCGGGATCTGACCAATTCCTGCCCAAAATTCTCCCATTCCCACAGAATAATTCATTTTTCCTTGGAGCAAACAGCATCATATTCCAACCAATTCCTCCCTGAAACTCCCCCATTTCCAAGGAATAATGGAATTACTGGATCCAAAGAGGAATTCTTGGAGAAAACAGTGTCAGAATCCAACCAGTTCCTGCCCAAACTCTCCCATTTCAATGGAACAATGAAGTTAATTAATCCAAAGAAATCTCTAAGACAATGGAATCAGAGAATCCAATCAATTCCTGCCCAAAACTCTTCTATTTCCACGGAATATGGAAATTACTGCATCCAAAAAAAGTATTGCTGGAGAAAACAGCATCAGAACCCAACCAATTCCTTCCCAAAATTCTCCAATTCCCACAGAATAACAAAATTCCTGCATCCAAAGAAGAAATCTTGGAGGAAACATCATCAGAATCCAACCAATCCCTGTCCAAAAGTCCTCAATTTCCAAGGAATAATGGAATTACTGGATCCAAAGAGGAATTCTTGGAGAAAAGAACATCAGAATCCAACCAATTCATGTTCTCCCATTTCAATGGAATAATGAAGTTAAGAAAGAGAATTCTCAGAGATAATGGTATCAAGAATCCAATCAATTCCTGCACAAAACTCTTCCATTTCACTGGAATATGGAAATTATTGCATCCAAAAAAAGCATTGTTGGAGAAAACAGCATCAGAACCCAACCAATTCCTTCTCAAAATTCTCCCATTCCCACAGAATAATTTGTTTTCCTTGGAAAAACAGCATCAGAATCCAACCAATTCCTGCCCAAAACTCCTCTGTTTTCAAGGAATAGTGAAATTCCTGCATCCAAAGAGGAATTCTTGGAGAAAACTGTGTCAGAATCCAACCAACTCCTGCCCAAATTTCTCCTATTTCAATGGAATAATGAAGTTCATGAATCCAAAGAATTCTTTGAAAAAATGGAATCAGAATCCAACTAATTCCTGCCCAAATTTCTCCCATTTCAATGGAATAATGAAGTTAATGAATCGAAAGAATTCTTAGAGGAAACAATTCCTCCCAAAAACTCCTCCATTTTCCAATGAATAATGGAATTACTGGATCCAAAGAGGAATTCTTGGAGAAAACAATGTCAGAATCCAACCAATTCCACCCCAAACTCTCCCATTTCAATGGAATAATGAACTTAAAGAATCCAAAAAATTCTCGGAGACAATGGAATCAGTGAATCCAATCAATTCCTGCCCAAAACTCCTCCATTTCACTGGAATATTGAAATTACTGCATCCAAAAATGTATTGTTGGAGAAAACAGCACCAGAACCCAACCAATTCCTCCCCAAAATTCCTCCATTCCCATGGAATAACAGAATTCCTACATTCAAAGAGTAATTCTTGGAGAAAACAATGTCCAAATCCAACCAATCCCTGCCCACATTTCTCCTATTTCAATTGAATAATTCATTTTCCTTGGGGAAAACAGCATCAGGATCCAGCCAATCCCTGCCCAAAACTCCTCAATTTCCACAGAATAACAAAATTCCTGCATCCAAAGAGGAATTCTTGGAGGAAAACCCAACAACTAAGAAATATAAACACATGAAAAATTCCAGATTTGGGACAGCAGGAGGAAATTCCCTTTGCATTTCTGTGCCCTGCATGAAGGAATTTCCCAGATTTTCCCCCAATCCATCCATCCCTGGATTTTCCCTCCCTCAGGGATGCACACCCCAGGATAAAAGAGGGAGGGGCAGATCCATGGAATTGGCCAAAGCAGGAAAATCCCGGATTCACTCACCAGGACGGAGTAGATGTGGAGGCATCGATAGACTGGGGAGAAATCCACCAAATCCTGGGCTCCAGGCACCTGAAACAGGGAGAAAATCCATGAAAAACGTGGGAAACCCACCAAAAATCCATGGGCGAGGAAGCAAAGCTGCAAGAAATTTAATTATGGGTAAGTGGAGCAGTAAAATATCACAGAGAGGCAAGTGAAATCCTTAAAAAAATCTCTTTTAAATAAGTTTATCGCTAAAAAAAAAAAAATCACATTTAAATAAGTTTGTCACTCAAAAAAAATTACATTTAGGTGAATGAAACTATAAAAAAAATCAAATTTAATGACTGTCACTAAAAAATCCCATCTAGGTGAGCGCAACGTAAAAATTTCATTTATAAATAGGTAGAATGGCAAAAAAATTAAATATGGGTAAGTGGAACTCTAAAATATCACAGAGAGACAAATGACATCCTTAAAAAAATCACATTTAAGTAAGCTTGTCTCCCAAAAAAAAATCACATTAAGTGAATGAACCTATTAAAAAATCAAATTTAAATAAGAGTGACCAAAAAATCCCATCTGGGTGAGTGCAAGCCATAAAAATTTCATTTATAAATAAGCAGAACTGCAAAAAATTTAAATATGGGTAAGTGGAACTCTAAAATATCACAGATGGACAACTGAAATCCTAAAAAAGAATCACATTTAAATAAGTTTGTTGCTCAAAATAATCAAATTTAGGTGAATGAAACTATTAAAAAAATCTAATTTAAATAAGAGTCACTAAAAAATCCCATCTAGGTGAGTGCAACGCAAAAATTTCATTTATAAGTAAGTCGAACTGCAAAAAATTTAAATATGGGGTAAGTGGAATTCTAAAATATCACAGAGAGGCAAGTGAAATCCTAAAAAAGCAAATATAAATGAAAGTCACTCCAAAAAAATCACATTTAGGGGAGTGTAGCTCTAAAGAAATTAAATTTAAATAAGTGTCAGTTCAAAAATTCCATGGATAAATAAGGATAACTGAAAAAAATTTAAATATGGGCAAGCGAAAGAGTAAAATATCACATAGAGAGAAGTGAAATCTTCCCAAAAAATCAAATTTAAATAAAAGTCACTCTAAAAAAATCACATTTGGGTAAATGAAACCATAAAAAAATAATATAAATTATATTTCTTTAATCATAAATTATGTGAAAATATAATTTATCAAAATATTTTATCAAGAATTATGTAAATTGATGTCACTCCAAAATGCCAATTTTATCTGAGTGCAACGCTAAAAAATTCAAATTTAAATAAATTTCTCTCTAAAAAAATCACTTTTAACTGAATATAACACTAAAAAATTCAAATAGAACTAAATTCCACTCTAAAAAACACTTTTAGGTGAATATAACTCAAAAAGATTCAAATAGAAATAAATTCCACTCTAAAAAAATCAGTTTTAGTTGAATTTAACTCTTAAAAAATCACATTTAAATATGTTTATCACACCAAAATATCACTTCTAGGTGAGAGCAGCTCCAACACCAGAAGGTCCAGTGCAAAGCCAGGATTCCAGGTATGGAAAATTCCATTAAATTCCTGGGATCTCCCCAAATATTCTGATTTTTCAAGCCTTGGAAGCAGGAAAATGCCCTTTAATGTTGGTTTTGCTCCACTGAAATCCCATGGAACACTGGGACTCATTCCAGGCACGGAATCCAAGGGATGCTGGCACCACTCACAACAAAAATGGGGAAAAAAAGACAAAAAAACGGCAAAAAACCCAAGGAATTCTTTGGATTTTGCTTGAAAGCCCCATTTGGGTTTGATTTTTCCCCTGGGGAAGAGGTGCCAGGGAGGGAATTTGGGATCAGAGGGGGAATTTGCATTTTGTGTCCTTTGGGGATGTCCCCTTGGCTCCGGCACCCCAAATCCCGGGAAAAGGGAAGGTTCTGTGGGAATGGGGTGGGAAAAGGGGCAGGGGTGGAAGGGCAGCCCTGGAAATGGGGTGGGTTTGGGGTTGTAATGAGGCTGGGGGGGATTCCCAACCCCAAAGTGCCCCGGGAAGGGGCCTGGAGGCCCCTCAGGAGGGATGGGGAGGGAAAAGTGGGATTGGGATAAACTCCTCTGTGGGGTGGAACTGGAGATGGTATAGGATCACAGGACATGAGGGAAGTCAATCCTGGGAGCTGAAATGGGGGATCCCAGGATCCCAGACTGGTTTGGGATGGTTTGGGATCCCTTAATGGCCATCCTGGCGTGATCCCAGTGCTGCAGGATGAGATTCCCACACCGGCACCCTCAGGATTTTGTGGGATAAACTCCTCCATGAGGGGGAAATGGAGCTGTTAAAGGATCACAAGGTGAGAGGGAATTCAGTCCTGGCTGGAGCTGAAATGGGGGATCCCAGGATCCCAGACTGGTTTGGGATGGGAAGGACCTTAAAGCCCATCCTGAAGTGATCCAGGATGGGATTCCCACATCTGCATCCTCAGGATTTTGTGGGATAAACTCCTCCATGAGGGGGAAATGGAGCTGGTAAAGGATCACAGGGTGAGAGGGAAATCAGTCCTGGGAGCTGGAGCTGGAATGGGGGATCCCAGAATCCCAAACTGGTTTGGGATGGTTTGGGAATCCCTTAATGGTCATCCTGGTGTGATCCCAGTGCTGCAGGATGAGATTCCCACACCGGCACCCTCAGGATTTTGCGGGATAAACTCCTCCATGAGGGGGAAACGGAGCTGGTAAAGGATCACAAGGTGAGAGGGAATTCAGTCCTGGCTGGAGCTGAAATGGGGGATCCCAGGATCCCAAACTGGTTTGGGATGGTTTGGGAATCCCTTAATGGTCATCCTGGTGTGATCCCAGTGCTGCAGGATGAGATTCCCACACCGGCACCCTCAGGATTTTGTGGGATAAACTCCTCCGTGAGGTGGAAATGGAGCTGGTAAAGGATCACAGGGTGAGAGGAAAATCAGTCCTGGCTGGAGCTGAAATGGGGGATCCCAGGATCCCAAACTGGTTTGGGATGGGAGGGATCCTAATTAGGGGACCCTGAGGTAATCCAGGATGGGATTCCCACATCTGCACCCTCAGGATTTTGTGGGATAAACTCCTCTGTGAGGTGGAACTGGAGTGAAAAAATCTCCTCCATGCAAGGAAAATCAGATTTTGCACTGCAGAGGATCCCAGGATCCCAAACTGGTTTGGGATGGGAGGGACCTTAAAGCCCATCCTGAGGTGATCCAGGATGGGATTCCCACATCTGCACCTCCAGCTCCTGCCTCTGGAGCTGCTCTTGGAGCAGCCTGGGATGGTGGAAGTGTCCCTGGCCATGGCAGGGCTGCAATGGGATGGGATTTGGTGGGAATAAACTCCTCTGTGACGTGGAACTGGAATGAAATAATTCCTTCTAGGGAACTCCTTCTTGCTGTGGCTGTCCCTGGATCCCTGGCAGTGCCCAAGGCCAGGCTGAATCCACCTGGGACAGTGGGAGCTGTCCCTGCCCACAGCAGGGGTGGAATTGATGATTTTTAAGGTCCATTCCATGCCAAGCCATTCCACGATTCCATGAAATTCTCTCTCTGGCTGGATTAACACATCACACAATGACCCTGTCTCATATTCACAAATTCGGGGGTTTCTCTGCTATTTCAACATTCAGACACATCTAAAAATTCCCTGAATTTAGCACTGAAGAGGTGCCTGCATTCCCTGAGCCAGAGCTGCCCTGCCAGCCCTCCCAACAATCCATAAATCCCTGATTTTTGGGACGTGCCGATGCCACGGGAGCTCAGCCTGCCCCAGGCCAGGACTGATGGCTCCCCTGACACCCCCTCCAGCCCAATCCTGTTTTTTATTCCTCTTGATTTCCAGAACAAAGGATTTATTCATGTTATCCCAAAATTTCCCCAGTCAACACAACATCAACCTCCCAATCTCATTCCCAAATCCTGCAGCAGGCACGTTCCCAGCGCTGGGAGCGGGGCAGGGCTCTGGAAACACCCAAATCCCTCCCGCAAGTGGGGTTAAACAATCCCTGCAGCTCATTTAACCCCTGCAAGGCCAGTTTGCCATGGAAACTGCAGCCCTGGCTGCCACCAGCACAGGGACGGCTCAGAGTTTGGGGAAGCTTTGCTCTGGGTTTGGATAACTGGGATAGGAGGGTTAATTTGGGATGCAAGGGTTAATTTGGGATATGAAAGTTAACTTGGAATATGAGGGTTAATTTGAGATATGAGGGTTAATTTGGGATGCAAGGGTTAATTTGGGATATGAGAGTCAATTTGGGATAGGAGGGTTAATTTGGGATATGAGAGTTAATTTTGGGATATAAGGGTTAATTTTGGGATATAAGGGTTAATTTGGGATATGAGAGTTAATTTGGGATAGAATGGTTAATTTGGGATATGAAAAGCTAATTTGGGATAGAAGGGTTAATATGGGATAGGAGGGTTAATTGGGATATGAAAGTTAATTTGGAATAGGAGGGTTAATTTGGGATACGAGGATTATTTGGGATAGAAGGGTTAATTTGGGATATGAGAGTTAATTTGGGATAGGAGAGTTAATTCAGGATAGAAGGGTTAATTTGGGATAGGAAGGTTAATTTGGGATAGGAAGTTAATTTGAGATAGAAGGGTTAATTTGGGATACGAGGGTTAATTTGGGATATAAGGTTAAGTTGGGATACAAGAGTTAATTCAGGATATGAAGGCTAATTTGGGATAGAAGGGTTAATTTGGGATAAGAGGGTTAATTTGGGATAGAAGGGTTAATTTGGGATATGAAGGCTAATTTGGGATCTGAGGGTTTGGACCTCGGACCCTTGGTGGGTTTGGGGTAAAAGCAGGACACCAGCACAGGTTCTGTCCCTCGGTGAGGGTGAGAACTGAAGCACCAGGAATTCCAGAGGAGCCAAATCCGGGGATTTGGGAGCCATCCCAGAGTGCCATTGATGGGAAACCCATGGATGAGCTGGGGCACGGGGACACAGGACAGGACACAGAACCCACAGGGCTCCACTCCAGGACAGGGCACGGAGCAGGTGACAAAAACGTTCCAGGAATTGTCCCTGAAACTCCACTGCCGCCCCCCAGCCACGGCTCTGCTCCAATCCAGCTTTGGAGTCCTCAGGAAAAAGATCTGGAGCTGCTGGAGAGAACCCAGGAGACATCAGGGAGCTGGAGAGCCAGAGCTGGGAATGTTCACCTGGAGAAGGGAAGGCTCCAGGCAGAGCTCAGAGTCCCCCCTGAGCCTCCTTTGCTCCAGGCTGAAGCCCCCTTCCCAGCTCCCTCAGGGATTCTGCAGCCCCTTCCCAGCTCCCTCAGGGATTCTGCAGCCCCTTCCCAGCTCCTCAGGGATTCTGCAGCCCCTTCCCAGCTCTCAGGGATTCTGCAGCCCCTTCCCAGCTCCTCAGGGATTCTGCAGCCCCTTCCCAGCTCCCTCAGGGATTCTGCAGCCCCTTCCCAGCTCCCTCAGGGATTCTGCAGCCCCTTCCCAGCTCCTCAGGGATTCTGCAGCCCCCTTCCCAGCTCCTCAGGGATTCTCCAGCCCCTTCCCGGCTCCCTCAGGGATTCTCCATTCCCTTCCCAGCTCCAATCCCTTCCCTGGGCACGCTCCAGCCCCTCCAGGTCTCTCTCAATCATGCAGAGCCCAAAACTGGAATGGCTCCATTTCCACTTGAAAGAGTTTTTGGGCTAATATATCAATAATTTTCTTTCCAAAAAGAACAAATCCCCAGGAGGATTTCACTCTGGTGACCCAGGACAGGGAACTGTCCCTGTTTCCAGGGGAGGCTCAGGCTGGATTTTAGAGAAAGGCTCCTCATCCCCAGAGGGTGCTGGCACTGCCCAGGCCTCCCCAGGGAATGGGCACAGCCCCGAGGCTGCCAGAGCTCCAGGAGTGCTGGGACAGAACTCCAGGGATGCCCTGGGTGGGATTTTGGGGGGTCTGGGCGGGGACAGGGGCTGGATGGATGATCCTTGTGGATCCCCTTCCATCCAGGAGATTCCCTGATTCTACAAGGAAGGAACAGGGGGAACTCAAAGCTGGTCAGGAACAACCACTTGCTTTTCTCTCCTCCATGGGATATTCCTGTGGGATCTCCTGCATGGGGCAACTCCATGGGGATTTCCTCCCATGGGGAGCTCCTCGATGGGATATTCCCCATGGGATTTCCTCCAAGGAATCTCCTCCATGGGATCTCCTCCCTGGGGTCTCCTCCAAGGGAACTCCTCAATGGGATCTCCTCCATGGGATATTCCCATGGAATCTCCTCCATAGGGCTCCTCCATGGATATTCCTCATGGGACCTCCTGGCATGGTATAATTCCCCATGGGATTTCCTCCATGGGGGCTTTTCCAAGGGATCTCCTCCATGGGATTTCCTCCATGTGGCTCCTCCATGAGATATTCCTCCATGGGATATTCCCCATGGGATTTCCTCCATGGGAGCTTTTCCATGGCATCTCCTCCATGGGAGCTCCTCCATGGGGCACCTCCATGGGATTTCCTCCATGGGAGCTCCTCGATGGGATATTCCCCATGGGATTTCCTCCATGGGGGGCTTTTCCATGGGATCTCCTCCATGGCATCTCCTCCATGGGACATTCCCCATGGGATCACCTCCATGGGGCTCCTCCATGCCATCCCCTCCATGGGACCTCCCCCACGGCATCTCCTCCAGGACATCTGGCCAGGTGCACCCGGGGGTCCCGTGGCTGCTGCCGCTCCCCCCCTGCTCTCCATCACCACGGACAGCGGCCCCTGCCCGCCCTGGGACAGGGACTGGGGTGGGGACAGCCCCTCCTGCCATCCCCCCCTGCAGGGACACCCCCTGGGAGGTCACCAAAGGGCCACCACACCCAGAGATGGGAATCACCTGCCTGGGACAGACCAGAACCACGGAATCCTGGAATGGGATGGGGTGGGAAAGGACCATCCCATTTGGATCCAGCTCCAGGGACACATTCCATGATCCCAGGTGGATCCAAGCTTTAAGTCCAACCTGGCCTTGGGCACTGCCAGGGATCCAGGGGCAGCCACAGCAAATCTGGGAATTCCAGCCCAGCCAGGAATTCCTTGCCAAGATCCCAGCCCAATCTCCCCTTTCCCAGTGGGAGCCATTCCCTGGCTCCTGTCCCTCTGTCCCTTGTCCCCAGTCCCTCTCCAGCTCTCCTGGAGCCCCCTTTGGGCCCTGCCAGGGGCTCTGAGCTCTGTCTGGAGCCTTCCCTTCTCCAGGGGAACATTCCCAGCTCTGCCAGCCTGGCTCCAGCCCTGGAGCATCTCTGGGGGCTCATTCCATGCTGATGCAGGAATGTGAAGCCCACCCCAGAGGGTCCCAGAGCAGGCCCCAGGAAGGCTCAGGGCTGAGCCCACAATTCCATCCCCATGGAGGAAGGTGAGACCTCTCTCTGCTCTGGATGCACAACAGCCACGGAAAGGAGGGAAATGGATTTGCAGGGAGAAAACAAAGCCCAGAACCACTTGAACAACTCCAAGTTCAAACTTCCAGCTTGTCCTTGCTCCCCTCCCTGGCTGCCCAGGGGCTGTCACGGTTGTGGTGGCAAACACCCCCAGCCCAGGGACTGGCTGCAGCTGAAACATCATTTTCCTGACAAAAGAGGCTTCAACGAGTGAGAAGAACCAGAGGGGCAGACAGAATTTCCAAAAGGCCCAGGACAGGGCTGCATCCCAAGGAATGATGGACACATCCAAAGGCTCAACCTCCCAGGTCCTGCATTGCAGCTCTGGATCTCTGAGCTGCCTTTCCAGATATAGGGGGCTCAATTCTATGGGAAACATCCCAAATCCCAGGTGAACCAGCACTGGGAGGAAGGAAAAACCAACACCACCCCCAGGTTCTGTGGTTCCCAAAACCCTCTGTCAGGTGCCAGGAAGCACCTGGAATGGAAGAAGGGAGAACATCAAGGAATTCAATTCCCACCTCCCATCCTGACACAACCCCTTATCCAAAGACAAATCAGGAGAAAGGAAAAGGCCAAAAAATTGGGTTATGGAGCAATGTTTCCATGAGAAATGGATGTTCTCCAGCAGCACCAAGGTTGCTGGGACAGACTGGGGTGGGCAGTTCCCAATCCTTGGCCTCTCTACTGAGCCCAGTAGTGGGAATAGGGAGAAAACCACAAAGTAACCAAATTTTGAGACACATCCCACGTTCTCCAGCCTCTTCTGCACCTTCAGGACTCCCCCATCAGCAAGGAGCAAACCCCTTGAGACACCACAGGCACCCCACACCGTCCAGTTTGGTGTTTACCTCTTCCTCCTCATCCTCATCCTCCACAATCCAGGATCCCCCGAATCCTGCTCCGACATGGGGCTGGTGTTCTTCACCTCCAGCTCGGAGCTGGCGCTGAACTCCTTCTTGGATTTCTTCCCCCCCGCCAATCCTGGGCTGCTGGGGACACGATGTTGTCCAGGTTCCTCTGTTGCTGTGCCTAGGAGCAAACACAGATTCCACCTGGGATTTCATTTGGTTTCCAGGCACAAGGAGCGGCCAGCCCCGAACAGGGGGACAAAGGGAGGCCGGAGGCGCCACGCGCTCGGCGGAATTCCGACACGTCGCCTTTCCCCCGAGCCAGATATTCCCAGATCCATTTGCAAAGCAGGCCAGGGATTATGCAACAATCCAAACACGCTCCCCGACTTCTTTCCAAATCCCGACGCCCCCGGCCCCCGTGCTGCCACATTGATCCGTTTACGGCCCAGCTGCAGCGATATTGGCCCGCGGGCCATGTGGTGACTGTCACAGGGACCTCCTGAACCGCTGGGTTTGTTCCTCTTTCCCAGCCGTGGCGGCACAAAACATTCCACATCTGGACCCCAGAGGTTCCTGAAAGCATTTTTGTGGGAGCCCAGGAGGGTTTAATTGCACATTGTTGATGTGCGGAACGAGCTGTAAAAGGTGCTCAAGGAAAACGTGCTGGAAGCAGCGGGATGGAGGGCTGGGAACACGCGGAGTTGTTCCAGGGGTTCTGGGGTTGTCTGGCAGCCGAGGGTCACTCTGTGCCCTCCTGCAAAAATTCCGCTGTTTTTCCTTTGATACGGAGCACAATAATCGACAGGAAAAGTGGTTCAGCCCCACTTGCTCAGGAGCTGATCAAGTTCAAACCCAAGGGCGAGGAATGGGAATGGCACACGAACACACGAGGGGTCAAATCCCAGCCAAAACCAGGGGGAAAAGGCCAATCCCATGGATGTGGCCCTGCTGGACACATGGGTTTGTGTGCTGGTGTAACTAGAAAATAAACACTCAGAAAACCTGGAATTTATATGGATTTAGACACAGATTTAGAGGATTCCTCCCTGTATCATGCTGTGGAGTTTTGATGCATCAGGAGAAAGATGTGTGGGAATCACGGAATCACAGACAGGATCTTCAGGATCCTCTCATTCCATGGGCAAGGACACTTTCCACAAGCCCAGGTAGGTCCTGGACATTCTGGAATTCCAGGATTCTCTGAGGGCTCATCCCCTTCCCCATGGGAATGTGGCAGCCTGGATTTAGAAGGAAGCAGGAAAACCATTAAACCTGCTGGAGATCCAGCTGTCAGCAACACCAGGGGAGAATAAAAACATTATTAATTACTATTAAAAATCTCTACTTATTAATTACTTTTGCTACCTGAACTGCAGAGAGCACAAAGTGTGCTTAATCTGTGCGCAAACCTCCCAGATTATTTCCTTTTCAAAACTTGGAAGTTTAACATCACAAAAAAAAAAAAAAAAACAAATTCAGGAGCAGCTTTGATTTTTGCCAGCCTGGAAATCCCTTTGGAATCTCCCCTTGGGAAGCAAAACCCCACCAGGGACCAAGCACTGGAGAAATCCCTACACCTGAGGAATACTGACATCCAAGCATGGCATGAAGACGCCATTCCTTGGAAAATCCAGGCATGGACATCCCATTCCTTGGAAAATCCACCTCAAAGTGCTCCTCACCCCAAGGACACACAATCAGCTCTGAATTAATTAACGAGCTGGGCAATCCCTAACAAAATTCCGTGTACAAAGCTGCCCCTGGAGGCGGCTGCAGCGGGAACAGGAGCGGATCCTTGGATGGGGATGTGAATCCTTGTGGGATGCGTTATCCCACAGCACAACCTTGACCTCTAGTGGTTGGAAAGCAGGAGTAGCCCTGGAGTTCATTTACTCCGAGTGCTCCTCCCAGCTGAGCCAGGGGACTCCCAACCCCATCCCTTAAAAAAAAAAAAATCTCTTCAGGGATGAATCCCAACAATGGGAATTTTTGCAACAGAGCCCCAGGGGGAAAGGTCTGGGTGGACACTGCCCAGGACAAAGTTTTGCTCCCGACGTCAGGACGCGAGGCCGACGGGGAAAGGGGCATTTTTGGCACCGGGATTTTCGGACTTCAGAGGCAGCACTCTATAGAAAGGCCTTGCAACATCCCATAAAGGGAATTAGGACTTCAAAAAGGGGCGGGAGCGCTCGGTCCTTCAGAAGAGAACACAACAAAGGGTCGGGGCTCGGGCCCGCCCAGCGCTGCCATGAGTTTCCCAACCGAGGCCTAATGAAGTTATAACCCTGAATCCACTGGAAATTCCCCCAAAAGCAAGCCCAGTGCACTCATTAAACCCTCCAGTTTATGTAATCCTTCTCCTTCTGGAGAGGGGAGAATCAAAGAGTGGGAAAAGGCGCAGTTTTGGATGGAGCCCTGAGCTGGACACGGCTCGTTAAGCAGGGTGGAGTGGGCCTGGAGAGCACAGGCGGTCATGGGAGAGGGAAATCTGGGATAACGAGCTGGAGGATGCTGCTGCCAGCCCTGGACTCCCCTGCCCCAGCCCTCGGCGTGAAACACGCAGGATTCCAGCCTGGACATGGAGCTGGTGTCACCAAGGATCCATGGAAGTGCTATCCGAGCATCACCAACCTTGGTCCCACCTCTGTTTTCCAACAGGGATTAATCTTCCCTGTGTTGGGAGCACAGCAGGACCAGGTGTCAATATTGATAAGATCCAAACCAAATGTTGATAAGACCTCATAAATTCCAGTGGTTTAGAAATCAAGGAAATCTATCCCTCCGGCATCGCTCCAGGACAGGGAGCCCCACAGGGAATTTACCCCCCAAGCTTTGATTTTGCACTTTCAATGCAAACAAACTGATTGATCAAGAGAAGAGTTTTGACCTGGATTAAAGTCCAAGCACCAGCTGGGAAAATCAGAGAATCCAGAAACAGTTTGGGTTAGAAGTGACCATAAATCCCATCCCATTCCACCCCCAGAGACAGCTTCCACTATCCCAGGGTGCTCCAAGCCCCAGTGTCCAACCTGGCCTGGACATTTCCAGGGATCCAGGGGCAGCCACAGCAAATCTGGGCACCCTGCACCAGGGCCTCCCCACTCTCTGAATTAAAAAAAAAGCAAAAATTTGTATGTCCCAGATACCCTAAAAACCATCCAGAGGATGATCCCAAAGACACAAAACGTTTCCAGCCCACCAGGAGCAATTGGGACCTTGAGGAATCTTCACCTTTCAGGATTTTTGTGGGGCGAGTTTTAAATTGGACGAGATTTTCCAGGGATTTCTGCCTGAATGGCCTCCCATTCACTCAGTGGAGGTTTTTTTTGTCCTTTTCTGGGAACACTGGAGCCAAATCCCAACCTGTGGCGGGCACATTTCCCCTGCAGGAAGAACAGGAGTGCCCTGAGCCCAGAATGAAGGAGCGATCCTGGAGCCAGGCCCTGCACGCCCCAGGAGGAACGGGAATGGCTTTTCCATCTCCACCAGGGCATTCCCAACCCCCCGCTCCCGGCAGGAAACGATCTGGACTGAGGTGACCTACAAGTGAGAAATATCGAATTTTCCTCAGCTCCGTGAAGTCAGCGAGGTTTGGGTTTCACTGCGAGGGAAAGGCAGGGCTGGGGGGGAGGCCCAGAGGAAGCAGCTCCGGAGAAACTCGGGATTATCCAAAGGAACTCCCCAGCTCATTCCCAGCGCCTCCCCAGCTTGGGGTGCAGCAGAACAACCCTTCCATGGATTTTCCGGGGCACAGGAAGGATCAAACCCCACCTGCAGAGGAGCACTGGGGGGGTTTGGGGGTTCTGTTCCCCACAAAGGGATGAGTTCCCCACATCAAAGGCCGGGTGACGCCCGGGGTGCCCTCGGAAAACCCACGGAACCGGGGCTGGGGGAGGCCCAAACGCCTCAGGGGATGACAAATCCAACCCAAAATCCCCCCCCACCTTTTGGTGTGGTTTCCAGGAAAGTGAGGCCAGTTTGGGGTTATCCTCTGGGATTGCCTCTGTTATCCAGGACCATCAATCCCGGCTCGCTCCGCTCCACGGGAGCATAAAGAAAGGCAGGAGAGCCAAGGCCCGGTCACAGCTGATGCTGCTTTTAGGAATCAAACACAAAGTGCTGGGATTGTGAAGCTCCCTCCAAGCATGGCCACTTCCCTTCCCCACAGCAGCCTGGGACACCAGGAGCACCCCCAATACTCCATCAGGGCAGAATTCCCAGCTCCTGGTGGGAATCCTCTCTCCAGACTGGCTGGTAGGACAAGCAAAGGCACCTCTCCACCTCTGTGCACTGAGGCTGTCATCAGGCAGTCCAGAAGGCTTTCAGGGGGCCTGGGACAGTGGGAGGTGTCCCTGCCCATGGCAGGGCGTGGAATGGGATGGGATTAAAGGTCCCTTCCCACCCAAACGATCCTGGGATTATTTGATGATGTAAATCCTGTCTCCTGCGAATCCCTTCACTGAGGGCTCAATCCTGCAGGATGCAGCTTTGGGGGTTTCTCTTCAAAACCTAAAATTCCCAGAGAGGTGTGGACTCCTCCTCCCTGGAAGTGTCCAAGGCCAGATTGGACAGGGCTTGGAGCAACCTGGGACAGTGGAAGGTGTCCCTGCCCATGACAAGGGTGGGATGGGATGATTTTTAAGGTCCCTTCCAACCCAAACCATCCTGGGATCAAAGCCCTCAGCAGGAAGGACTTCCCTCAGCATTCCAGGATCCATCCCAAAAAATTCCCACAAAGCTTGAGAACAGCAACTCCACCTTCCTCACCCCTCTCAACTAAACCAACCCAGCCCAACCAAGCTGGAGATGAATTTTTTTGTAGTTGGATTTTTTAGAGTCAGGTTTTTCAAAGCAACTCAGCTCCTTGAAATTGAGTGAGCCTGGCTGCAAACCTGCACCCCAAAGCCATGGGGTCATTCCCAGTGCCATGCGGTCATTCCCAATGGCATGGGGTCATTGCCAGTGCCATGGGGTCATTCCCAATGGCATGGAGTCATTCCCAATACCTTGGGATCATTCCCACTGCCATGGGATTGTTCCCAGCGCCACAGGATCATTTCCAATGCCATAGATTGGGATCAGTCCCAGCGCCATGGAGTCAATCCCAGCTCCATGGAGTCATTCCCAATGCCACAGGATCATTCTCAATGCCACAGAATCATTCCAAATACCTTGGGATCATTCCCAACACCATGGATTCATTCCCATTGCCATGAGATTATTCCCACTGCCATGGGAACATTCCAATGCCATGGGGTCACTCCCATTGCCCTGGGATCATTCCCAGTGCCACAGGGTCATTCCCACTGCCATGGGATCGTCCCCAGTGCCACAGGGTCATTCCCAACACCATGGAGTCACTCCCAATGCCATGGGAACATTCCCAACACCATGGAGTCACTCCCAATGCCATGGACTGGGATCAGTCCCACTGCCATGGAGTCAATCCCGTCTCCATGGAGTCATTCTCAACGCCACAGGATCATTCTCAATGCCATGGGCTCATTCCCAATGCCATGGGCTCATTCCTAACACCACGGGATCATTCCCAATACCTTGGGATCATTCCCAACACCATGGATTCATTGCCATGAGATTATTCCCACTGCCATGGGATCATTCACAATGCCATGGAGTCATTCCCACTGCCATGGGATCGTTCCCAGTGCCACAGGATCATTCTCAATGCCATGGGCTCATTCCCAATACCACAGGATCATTCCCAATACCTTGCGATCATTCCCGACACCTTGGGATCATTCCCAACACCATGGATTCATTCCCATTGCCATGAGATTATTCCCACTGCCATGGGATCATTCACAATGCCAGGGAGTCATTCCCAATTCCATGGAGCCATTCCTAAAGCCATGGGATCATTCCCAATGCCATGGGGTCATTCCCAGTGCCACAGGATCATTCCCAGTGCCATGGAGTCACTCCCAATGCCATGGG
The DNA here is from genome assembly GCA_039654755.1 of Calcarius lapponicus. Lineage (NCBI taxonomy): Eukaryota > Metazoa > Chordata > Aves > Passeriformes > Fringillidae > Calcarius > Calcarius lapponicus. The sequence goes on along the minus strand of CM077466.1, from coordinate 757,015 downwards.
AACATTCCCAACACCATGGAGTCACTCCCAATGCCATGGACTGGGATCAGTCCCACTGCCATGGAGTCATTCCCAATGCCACAGGATCATTCTCAATGCCACAGAATCATTCCCAAAGCCATGGGCTCATTCCCAACACCATGGGACTATTTCCAACACCATGGACTCATTTCCACCACCACAGACTCATTCCCAATGCCATAAAGTCATTCCCAGTTCCATGGAATCATTCCCAATGCCATGGGATCATCCCCAAGGACACAGGATCATTCCCAATGCCACGGGATCATTCCCAAGGACACAGGATCATTCCCAGAGCAGGCCAGGGACCCCTCCAGGCTCTGCCTCCAGAGCCACCCTAAGGGAAAGTTGTTTCACCACCTCCAGGAGGAAGGAGCTCCTCTAAAACTCCGATATTGTTATTTTTTTAACTTCACCTTGTTTTCTGCACCCCTTTGCAAACACTTGAGTCTCACCTCCCCTCACCTCCACCCACCAATATTTACTTTTGAGCAGAATCTAATTAGGTTTTTCCTGATGAGACACGAGATAAGGCCCGGGGAGAAGGGGCTGGTGATTTAAAGGGAGCCATGATTTAAAGGCTGGCTTTGGTGGTTTTGATTAGTTCCTGCTGTGATGGTTTTACAGACCCCTCTAATGGGCTGAGACACCGAATTTTCAAATATCACTTCCCAATATCCCCAGGAATGGGATACATATTCCTTAAGCAATCTTAGGGGGGAAAAAGAAGGGAAAAAAAAAAAAAAAAAACAGAAAGCCGACTGGCTACAGGGGTAGGGGAAAAAAAAGAACGTTAATAAAAAATGACAGTAGGGCTGGAGCCCTGCCAGAGAGCCATTCCAAAGTTATAAAATCCCCCAGGGATCAGATAAAAGCAGGGATTATTATTGCAAGGTGTAAACTCAGCACACGGCCGCAGCTCCTGCTTTGAGTTTGCCCGCGGAGCCGGCGCTGTCGGGACCAGGAGGGGCTCGGCCTCTCCTGCTCCTGGTGCTAACTTGTTATCAGAGCAGACAATTTGTTGGAGGTTTGGCTGACAAAGTTCTCCCTGGGCTCAGGAAACGAGGCCCAACAATGGGAGGTTTTTTTGGTGGGTTTTTTTTTTATTTTTGAACTCCATTCCAGGTCATTAAATAAAAGGAGTTTGGAAATGCAGCACTGGACGGGTTTGTTCTCCCCAGTGCACAGACTCAGCCTCAACCCCCCTCCCACTCCTCATTCCCTAAAAAGTCTCTTCCACCTCAGCCCATCCAGAGCTCAAATCCACCCTGGCTCTGATATTCCTAAACATCAATTTTCCTCAAATACAAGTTTTTGGCATTGAGTGTGTGATGAGGAAAATGCAATTCCCCTTTTGCTTTGCTCTCACCCCATGATTTACCCTTATCCCCTGCTCCTGCTCCTTTTCCCAACCTGGATTTAATCCAGGCCTAATTCCATGGATTTTACAGTTCAATATTCCCTGGCCAGAACAAGGGCACTGCTGTGGCAGCAGGACCCCATTGGATTCCAAATAATTCCTGTTTGTGCTGCCCTGGATCCCTGGAAGTGCCCAAGGCCAGGCTTGGAGCACCCTGGGATAGGGGAAGGTGTTGGGGCTGGAATGAGATGGGATTTCAGGTCCTTTCCTACACAAACCATTCCGGGATTCTGGAGCCCCTCTGCTCTGGGAGAGCTGGGAATGTTCCCCTGGAGAAGGGAAAATTCCAGGGAATCCTCTGAGTCCCTGAAGGGGCTCCAGGAGAGCTGGAGAGGGACTGGGGACAAGGGACAGAGGGACAGGAGCCAGGGAATGGCTCCCACTGGGAAAGGGGAGATTGGGCTGGGATCTTGGCAAGGAATTCCTGGCTGGGCTGGAATTCCCAGATTTGCTGGGGCTGCCCCTGGATCCCTGGCAGTGCCCAAGGCCAGGCTGGACATTGGGGCTTGGATCCACCTGGGACAGTGGGAGGTGTCCCTGCCCATGGCACTGGATGGGATCAATCCCATGGGATGAGCTCAGCCATATTCACCTCCTTGGATTCATTCAGTAACTGGGTTAATTCAGCTTTTCACACAAAACCCATTAAACCTCAGCTGTTTTGGGGGGAGGCTGCTCAGCCCAGCACTGGGAGAAGGGAATGATCCAGACTCTCCCTTCCAAGGAGAAATTTATCACACCAGGATTGATAAAAAGCCTTGGGCAACCACAGCCTCCGGGTCAGCTGCGCAAAAAAAGCCTCTTTTTAAGGAGCCCTTTATGGCCCGAGTGTTGATTTACACTTCTGTGGGATCCAGATCTGCGGGCAGCTTCAAAGGAAGCGCAGAGGGGCGATTACAGAGTTTATTTATCACATTTACACGGCAGCAGAGGAGCCGAGAATGAGCTCAGGGCACCCAAGGCAGCGGCAGCAGGAGGAGGAGGAGGAGGAGGATGGGTGTTCCACAGGGAATTTCAAACACATGAAAGTCCTCGGCCTGACACAGCTCGGGGCTCTGCTCCAGCAGCCCAAGCTCTTGGGCACAAAAATGGTTTACAGTTTATCTGAGCTGAGATGGAACTGGGACTCTTTGATTCCCTTCTCCCAACCATTTAAAATTCCTTTTCCAGCCAGGAGCACCCCTGGATGAAACCCCCCACCCTGGGAGCTGCCGTGACCCCGGGCTGGTTCAACTCTGCCCAAGGAGGCACAACCAGGACTCAAAGCTCCACTGGAAACTCCCGCACGTCCCCTGAACCTCTCCTCACTCTCAACTGGGACCCGACCAAAGCCCTGAGTAAGAGAGGGAGCAGCAGAGGAACCACAACCAAAACTGGTCACAGGTGAGAGGGTCTGGAATGACTCAGGAGCACCCAAGCGTGCAGGGCCTGCCCTTGGGAGCTCTCCCAGGGAACTGGGATTGTTTTCCAAGCCAGGCTTTGTTCCAACACGCTCCCTGACAAAGCAAGGCATGGAACAGGGAACAGGGCTTGGGGTTTGGGGTTGGTTGTGTTTTTTCCCCCCAGTGAAAGTGTTAAAAAGGAGAAATCCGGGCAAAAGGCTTTGTTTCCTCAGCAAAAAGAAACAAAAAAAGGGGGATGAAGCTGGAGAGGAGAGTGGGGGGAGCTAAAGGGACAAATTCAGGCTTTGACTTAAGGACATTCTACCAGAGAATTGCAGAATTACAAAATCAGGCAGTTCATGGAATCACAGAGTGGTTTGGGTTGGAAAAGCTCATCCCATTCCAGCCCTTCCATGGGCAGGGACACCTTCCACCATCCCAGGGTGCTCCAAGCCTGTCCCTGCCCTTCCCTGGGCTCTCCCAGAGCAGCTCTGGGGCTTGGAGCCAGCCTGGAGCACCAGGAAAGCTCCTCCTCAACCCAAGGCACCCACTGAAATTCCAGCTCCCAGCTCAGGAATGATCCCAGCTCCAGGAGCTCCTCAAAAGCCCTGGGGACGCTCCAGGCACTGTCCCCACCTCTGTCCTTGCCCAGGGAAGGTGGGACCCTCACCCCTCTGGAAATTCAGGATAAAGGCAGCCATGGATTAGATCTCACTGAAGGTGTTGGGCTGGACTTTCCAGGGTTTGATCCAGGGGGAATTCTGGAATAACCATCCAGGCGCTCAGCTTGGAGCTCTGACACCACACAGGGCCCTCACTCCAACCACGAGTCTGAGCAGCCCAATTCCAGCATTTCCCAAAGGTTTTCCTCCCATTTTCCCTCCCACCAGCTGGGAAGCTGCTGCTTTCCTGAGGAACAGCCTGCCTGTTATCCCTGTTTTCCGTGGCAGGAGCTGCTCCCTCAGCCCTGGAGCAGACAGGAACTATCACTCATGGATGCCCCACTTTTCCTTGCCCTCCCCACGTTCCCCAGGGAGTTGCCCTGGCCTGGGATGGAATCCTTGTGTCCCAGTGTCCGTGGGAGTTCCCAGAGTGCTGCTCCACACCCCCTCCCTGGGCTCTGGCCCTTGCAGATAAGGTTCCTTTCAAGATTCTGCTTTTGTTCCCATTTATCAGCCTGGGCTGGGTGTTTGAAGGATTCTGAGGGACTGGCCAGGGTCAGAGCGCCTCCCTGGGATGGTTCTGATTCTCCTGGAACAACAGAACTTGGTAAATCCCAGGAAAACCCCAGTGTGGGCAGTCCTGGACAAAAGAGGATTTTGGCTTTTCCGTAGGACAGCCTGAAAGTCTTTAAGTGAGATCTGGGGAGAGCTGCAGAGATCCTTTGGATGTAACTCAGATCCCAGACCTGCAGCAGAATATGCTCAGCTATTCCCACAGAAATCTGGGATAACAGGATCCCAAGGAGACGCGTTCCATGCTGGAATCTGGGAACTGAGTAACAGAGTAACTCACTTCAGTAACTGAGGGACAGAGACGGGATCTGGAACGTTCACTGAGTCTGGGAAGAACCTGCCCAACTAAGGCTGCCCTGACATCCCCAAGATCCCGTTTTCCATGGCAGAGGAATGTTCTTCCAGGGATCGGCCATGGCTGCTGCCTGAAGTCCCTGTGCTTCAGAGCTACGGCCCAAAGTGAAACCCTCATGGAATGGTTGGGATGGAAGGGAACCTTAAAAACAGCCTTGTTCCACCTCCCACTGTCCCAGGCTGCTCCAAGCCCCAACCCTGGATCCAGCCTGGCCTGGGCACTGCCAGGGATCCAGGGGCAGCCACAGCAAATCTGGGAATTCCAGCCCAGCCAGGAATTGCTTGCCAAGATCCCAGCCCAATCTCCCCTTTCCCAGTGGGAGCCATTCCCTGTGTCCTGTCCCTCTGTCCCTTGTCCCAGTCCCTCTGCAGCTCTCCTGGAGCCCCTTTGGGCCCTGCCAGGGGCTCTGAGCTCTGCCTGGAGCCTTCCCTTCTCCAGGGGAACATTCCCAGCTCTGCCAGCCTGGCTCCAGAGCAGAGGGGCTCCAGCCCTGCAGCAGCTCCGGGGCCTCCTCTGGGCTCTCTGCAGCAGCTCCACGTCCTCCTGCTGTTGGCCCCAGGGCTGGGGCAGCTCTGCAGGTGGGCTCTCACCTGAGGGAGGGGCACAGGGACACCATTCCCACCTTGCCTTGGCCATCAGCCAGGGCTGAGCAGGGGGCTCTGGGCTGGGCCATTCCAGCCTCATCCCAACATCCCAAACCCCTCTCCCAAGGCTGCTCTCCTTCCCTTCCTTCTCCTCCCAGCCTGGAATTGTGCTGGGATTGCCCTGACCCAGGGGCAGCCCCAACCCTGCTGAACTTGCTGATGTTCTCTGGGAGTGACCCCCTGCCCATTCCAGGGTCCATCTGTCCCTCCCTGTCTGTCCAGGGACGCCGTGTGGGACAGCCCCAGTGGATCCTGCCAGTCCTTTTTCCCTTTTCCATCAGAACTTTAGGAGGAATCTGGGCAAGGATCATGGTGAAAGGCTGAACCCTAAAACCCAAAGGACCCCCAGGCATCCTGCTCATCCCAGGAGCAGCAGCACCTCCACCTTCAGGAGATTTTAAAAATACTATTTAAAAAAAATAAAGGATAAATCCTTGTTGGAACAAAGCCCTTTTCATTCTGTTTGGGAATAACCCCTCTGGTTTTTTTGATGAGAAACCCACAAAGCAGCTGCCAACGGGGCTGAGCCACAAAGAGCAGCTCAGCTGGGGAGAACAAAATGGCTTTTTCAGGAATAATCATCTTCCCCAGGATCCCTGAGCTTCAGGGAGCAGCAGAAGAAAGCAGAACATTATTTGGTTAGTGCTGGTTTTAATTAATCACAGAATTAGCCAGGCCCTGCCTCCCCCAGCACGGTGACTGTAAGGAATATTTAATCCCAATATGAAAAGTTTCAACTTTACAGAAGAGCTTCAATTTCATTTTCCTGCCTTCACTTCACAAAGATCCCTCTGATAATGTGAAATATTCTGTTGATAAATACCTTTTTTTTTCCTAAGCACTGGGGCGTGAGGGTTGGGGATTTAGAGAAGAGATTACAGCAGAGAAAAATGAAATTATACATTCAGCACTCAGCACTGCTCTCCAAAACCAACTCTCCCAACTGAAACCACTTTTTGTGGTCTTTTTTAACATAAAAATGAACTTAGTCAACACATTACATAATTCTCCTCTCCCACAGTATGTTCCCAGGATTTTTCTCCCTGCATCCATCACTAATATTTCACTCACACCACAATTTTTAGGACTGAGCCTAAAAAGATTTTAAGTCCTCAGCGATAAATCAAAACCTGATCTCATCTCGCTGCTGTAAATTCACTTCATGGTCACCCTTGAAAGCACCACAAGTTATTGCAGAATTCAAATTATGCTTTAAAAAAAAAAAAAAAAAAATCTCTCCATGTTCTGAGTGCTCCAGCCTTAGGAATCCACCACCAGGAATATCCAGCACCTCCCAAATCCGTTATTCAATCCCTGGACATGATCTGCCCTCTAAAGGCGTCTGGGGAAACTACAAAGAGCTTTTTTAGCCATAGAAAAAGACCCTGGAAGGGTTGGATTTTCCTTTTCTTTCCCTCTCTGGCTTCTCCCTCTGTCCCAGCTGCACAGGAGGGTCCCAGGCTCAGCTCAACCAGGCTCGGCCTGAGCTCAGCCCAGCCAGGACCATCCTCAACTCAAGGAAAACTCCAGAAGACAGAGCCTGGATATCCCTCTATGAGGGATGAGCACCATGCTTAAACAGGGTTTAATCCAGGCTTAATTCCATGGATCTCACAGTTCAGTATTCCCTGGGCAGGACAAGGGCACTGCTGTGGCAGCAGGACCCCAACAATTCCCATTTGTGCTGCCCTGGGTCCCCAACAATTCCCGTTTGTGCTGCCCTGGATCCCCAACAATTCCCATTTTTTGTGCTACCTTGGATCCCCAACAATTTTCACTTGCGCTGCTCTGGATCCCCAATAATTCCCATTTCTGTTGCTCTGGATCCCCAGAAATTCTCGTTTGTGATGCTCTGGGAGTGCCCAGGGAAAGGCTGGGTGGGGTTTGGAGCACCCTGGGATAAGGGAAGGTGTTGGGGTTGGAATGGGACAGACTTTGAGGTCCCTTCCAACACAAACTGTTCCGCTGGAGAAGGGAAAATTCCAGGGAATCCTCAGAGTCCCTTAATGGGCTCCAGGAGAGCTGCAGAGGGACTGGGGACAAGGGACAGAGGGACAGGAGCCAGGGAATGGCTCCCACTGGGAAAGGGGAGATTGGGCTGGGATCTTGGCAAGGGATTCCTGGCTGGGCTGGAATTCCCAGATTTGCTGGGGCTGCCCCCGGATCCCTGGCAGTGCCCAAGGCCAGGTTGGACACTGGGGCTTGGATCCACCTGGGATTAGTGGGAGGGGGTGGCACTGGATGGGGTTTAAGGTCCCTTCCCACCCAAACTATTCCATGAACATCCCAACCAGCAATACCTTGGGATTTAGGCAGATCCCAGAATCCCATAATCCTTAAGGTTGGAAAAGTCCTCCAAGATCCTCCAGTCCCACCTGTGACCAAAGTCCTTCATCCCAACACACCTGGGACACTCCCAGCAGGAACAGCCTGGCCTTATTCTGTGGACGCCACAACAAAATCCTGCCCCAAAAATAACTTTAAAAAATATTAATAAGAATAAATCCAAATGATCCCAGCCCCACTGCCAAGGACAGGGCTCACAGGATGCAAATTCCAAGAAGACTCAGCAGAGCCACCCCCAGGCCTTCCCTGGCCACCAGTCTGGATCCTTCCCACCCCTCCTTGCCCCAGGTTTGAAACTCCCAGACTTCCAAATTACAGCCCCAGGTTTTAAGAGCCCAAAATAAACAGCAGCTTGTACCAGGAAAAAAAAAAAATTGAAAAAGGGCAATTAGAAAGTCAGAATTCCTCCAAGTTCTCGTTAGTAAAAGTTTTATATCCCTCCAACATGTGGCACTCCAGGAGAAAACCTGGCAGAGGGAAAAATGCCCTGGTCCACCTTTCCTGAACACAGCAACGTTTCAGCCTTGGCCAAGGTGGTTCCTATTAGGGGCCTTTTTTCCATTTGAAATTTACTGGTTAATTTTATGGAAACAAATCAAGGGAGCTGCGTATTATAAATCTATTAAGGATAAAAAACGTAACTCTGCAAATAAAAAACCCCGGAAAAATCTCACACCTCCCCTCCAGCCCTTTCCAATTTTCGTTTATGGGCCTTTTAAAAGGGAAACGTGGAGCTGGGAGGTCCTCCTGGAGTCGCCACGAGTGCCACACGTGTGGCATCCCTGCCCAGCCCTGGGGAATGAGCAGCTTTATGGAGCCATCCCCTCCTCCAGGTGACCAACTCCACCTGCTGCTGGAACAGGATAAAAAAAAAAAATCCCCTTTTTACAGGGAATTCTCCTCTCCCTGCGGGATGGGGCTGAGAAGGGAAGCCGAAGGACAGAATTCCAAAGGGTTCTGACTGCTCTGCCTCCATCTGGAGTTAATGGGGCTGCACCTGCTTTTCACAAGGTGTGAACGTGACCCCACAAAGAGCTCAGAGGCTCCAGCACTGCCTTGATCCAAGGGAACAGAGGGGAGAGAAATCCAGGTGGGAAAAGGTTTGGGAGCAGAACATGAAACCCTCAGAGGTGGGAGAGTAAAAGGCCACGAGGTTCAGCCCGGCCAGGGGCTGGAGCTGCACCTGGGACAGGGAAATCCCAGCACAAATCCAGGCTGGGAGGAGACAGGATGGAGAGCAGCCCTGGGAGAGGGGTTTGGGATGTCCCCTGGAGAAGGGAAAAATCCAGAGAATCCTCAGAGGGCCTGAAGGGGCTCCAGGAGAGCTGCAGAGGGACTGGGGACAAGGGACAGAGGGACAGGAGCCAGGGAATGGCTCCCACTGGGAAAGGGGAGATTGGGCTGGGATCTTGGCAAGGAATTCCTGGCTGGGCTGGAATTCCCAGATTTGCTGGGGCTGCCCCTGGATCCCTGGCAGTGCCCAAGGCCAGGTTGGATCCACCTGGGACAGTGGGAAGTGTCCCTGCCCATGGATGGGGTGGGATGGAGGAGCTTTAAGGTCCCTTCCATCCCAGTCCATTCTGGGATACGTTTGGATGACCACATGGGATACGTTTGGAACACATGAGATGAAGAACAAGGTCAGTCAAAGTCACCACACCCAACCCTGACAGTTTTCCATCAGCTTCAGAGGAATTTTTTCCAGTGAGATCCCAGCTGCCTTTGCTGCCCCACAGCCACTGCAGGACAGGGATGTGCCCAGGGCAGAGGCTCTGGAGCAGCTCCATCCTGGCTGAGCTGGACATTGTGGATGTCCCAAATCCCTCCTGGGAATTGCTCCTCACTGCAGGACAACCTGGCCTGCAGCAGGGACAGGGGAACTCCATGGGATGGGACAGGGGGCAGAGATGGCTCTGATTGCAGGAAATGGGGAAAAAGTGGGAAAGAGGGAAAGCCCAACATTCACCTGCCAATGTGTGAGCTCCACCCACAGCTCCCAAGGGCAGGAACAACCCCCAAGCCTTTGGTCACAGCTGGGATCAAAGGGAATAAAACAAACCTGAGCTCCACAATTCCAACGTTCAGCATCCCAAATTTCATTCCTTATTGAGAAAGGGAAGAGTTCCCTCAACTCCTGGGGATTTCACCAGGATATTTGTTACCTGTTCACCTCAGAACCACAGAATTTGGATTATTTCAGGCAGTCAGGTGACAGCTGAGTAAGAAAATAAAAGAGGAAAACTGCAGGCAGCCCCCAAAACACCTTCCTGCCTCATCCTGGCCCACGTGCAGCGCTGCTGGAATTGCCCAGAGCTCCCAGGAATGGATGCAGGGAAGAATCCCACCTAAAAACATCCTTTCTTTTCCCCCAACACAGTGACTGGGAGAGGCCCTGCCAGAACAACCCCAAAGATTTGCTTCTGCAAACAATCAGAAAAATCTTCAAGGACCTGGAGCCTCCTCATCCTCCAAATAAATTCCAAGCTGCCTTTTTCTTCCCTTTCCAAGTGGAGTGGAAAAGAGAGATCCTCCCTTCTCCCAAAGTCTTAATAATGTTCTTCAAACGCTTTGGAGATGCTTCAAGAGAAAGCACTGAAGAAATATTAACCAGGATTTCATCCCAAAGCCTTGGAGCTCATTTCAGGGCTGGCTCCACATTCCAGCCTCATCCCCTGCTCCCAAATCCCTCCTGCTTTAAGGTGATGGGCGTGTGGACGCTTCAAAAGGTTGGGAACCTCAAGAGCTTTGTCCTGCAGTGTTTATAAATCCCTTTTTCCCTGCTTTGTGAGCAGAACCACAGGTTTTCCACAGTCCCAGAGGGATATTCAGGGAAATCTGGCTGTGGATGATGCCCCTGTCCCAAGCCTGGAGCCTGAGAGCTCCTGGAGCTGCCGAGTCTGACACTAATGAAAAATAAGGAGCTCCCAGCCCAGCTGCCATGCGAGGAAACACCAAAAATGTGCTCCTAATTTCTTGCTCAGCCCCAAAGATTTGTGAGGACTTTGTGGAGCTACTGCAACGAGTTAGGAATGATGAAGTGCAAGGCTCCGGCTCGGGCCAAGCAGACACTGCCTCGTTACTGCCCCGCTAATTGAGGTCCTGCTCGGCCTGGAACGCCGAGGGAGCAGCAGGAAAACGTCTGGGACCTTTCCCTTTTCCAGCCATCCTTTAAAAAAACACTCTATAAAACCCCACCGTGCCACAGGAGCCGGCCCGGAACGATCAGGGGGATTCTCGGCCGGATCTTTCTTCCCGAAGCTGAGATGTAAAAGCTTGGGGAGCATTTTGGATACCTGGATTTAGGGAAAAACCATGGGATGTGGGGAATGATGGACTTTCCAAGCGCGCCTCAGAAACCAGGCTCTGGTTCTTGTCACGCCTCCGGGAAAAGAGGAGCAAGGATGGGTCCAGTTAAATGTTGGGAGAGTGGGAAAAGAGGAGCTTGTGGAATTCTGTAGGAGGTTTCAAGGACTTTATCAAAGCCTGGACAGACCTTGGAGCACTCTGGGATAGTGGGAGGTGTCCCTGCCCATGGATGTGGTGAAATGGGATGGGATTTAAGGTCCCTTCCCACCAAAACCATTCCAGGATTCTGGAGCCCCTCTGCTCTGGAGCCAGGCTGGCAGAGCTGGGAATGTTCCCCTGGAGAAGGGAAAATTCCAGGGAATCCTCAGAGGGCCCAAAGGGGCTCCAGGAGAGCTGGAGAGGGACTGGGGACAAGGGACAGAGGGACAGGAGCCAGGGAATGGCTCCCACTGGGAAAGGGGAGATTGGGCTGGGATCTTGGCAAGGAATTCCTGGCTGTGAGGGAGAGAAGAAACAAATCCCTGCTCCTCTAAGCGTATCCCGTATTTTTCCAAAGACTAAAAAAGTCCCCCTCAGCACTCCACAGCCCAGGATTTCCCCTCACTCTCTTGTATCTTTAGCCTTGACAATAAAATCCTCCAACCATTCCATTTCTACCATTCCCATGGATCCCTTCCCTGATTTTAGGAACGCCCCCTCAGTCTATTCCCAAGAGTTTCATGTCAGGGAGGAAAAGCTCCCTCAAAATCTTTACAAAGAGGCCTTCACCCCAAAGATCTGAGAGAAAACTCTTCTTCCCATGGCTCTTTTTGGTGTTTAAGGCAACCACTTCCTGGAATCAGGATTTCACCCCCAGGATTTCATGGACAGCTCCCTTTCCAGGGAGAGGTTTGCAGCTCACCCTCACTGCAGGAGGATCCCAAAATGGTGTTTTTGTGACCTGAGAGGAGTAATACCAGAAAGGGACAGGAACAACATCCTGCACAGATCCCACCAAAAAAATTCCTGCAACTCCCTGTGCTGGAAAAGAAAACACAGGAGAATTTGTTTGCGACTGGGAAAGTCAAGATCAGAAAAAAGAAAATTCCTAAGAAGTAGAAAAGAAGAAGATTCCAAAGATAGAAGCTTTCAAAGAAGAAAAAGACAATTCCAAAGGAGAAAAAGAAGGCTCCAAAGAAGAAGAAGATGATTCCCAAGAAGAAGAAGATTGCCAATAAGAAGATTCTAAAGAAGACTCAGAAGAAGATTCAGAAGATTCCCAAGAAGATTCCAAAGAAGAAGCAGAAGATTATTTTAGGCAGATTATTTTCTTCAGAAGAAGATTCAGAAGATCCAAAAGATTCCAAAGATTCCAAAGTTTCAGAAGAAGAAGATTCCCAAGAGGAAGAAGAGCCTGTGGAAGGCCACTGTCCCCTCACCACTCCCAAGGGACATGGAAAGCTGTTCCTAAGCTTTCTTGCACGCATCCCTTGGGACACCAGGCAGGATTCCTGCCCCTCCATGGCAGCTCCTGCCCTGCCCAGCCTGGAACCATGAGCTGGAGTAAATCCAGGTTTAAAAATAACCCTGGGATGCAGCACCACAAGGAGTGGAAGGGGAATTGGCTGCCCTCCTCACGGGGGGAAGAAATTCAAATTCCAGAGTGGGAAATGTGGAAGAGAAGGAAAACTGAGGGTTCTGGTGCTCAGCAGAGGCTGCTGAGGGAAGGGATCAATGAACTTCCCTGAAAAAAAACAGCCTGGCTTAAGGAGCAATTCGCTGAGCAGGGCTTAGGCCTGGCCTAAGGGAATGGAGAGACCTGGAGAGGAGGAAAAGTGGGAATGTGGAGGGGTGCAAAAGGGAATCCACACCTCAGCCACCTGCAGGGCCTGGGAGGTTGTGGGGACAGCCAGGAATGGGAGCTGGAGCTCAGGAGGACAAAGAGGCCACCGGGGGAAGCCCTGGAAGGAGGGGGAAGATCAGGGTGAGACAGAAAAGCCACGCTGAGGATGTGACACCATCTCTGGAGACCAGGGAATTTGGGACTGGAAGGTGAATAAAAATGGGGAAAGACCTAAATGCTGAAAATATCTCAACAGGTGTGTGAATTGCAGAGGAAGGAGAGATGGGATTCACCCACATCCCACACACAACAGCTCCAGGAGGAACAGTCACACCCCATGGTTATCTCAGGAATGCAGGACCTCTAAACAAGATGGTCAAAATGTCCCATTAGATGTTGGAATACCACACTCTGGAGAAGATGGCCTTGAGAAAACTTGGAAAAATTCCTTATTTCATAGAATCCCAAACCAGGCTGGGCTGGAAGGGACCTACAAAGGTCCTTTAGTGCAACCCCTGCCGTGGGCAGGGACATCTTCCACTGAATCACATCCTGTCCAACCTGGCCTGGAATGTTCCCAGGGATGGGGCACTCACCCCTCTCTGGGCAGCTGTGCCAGGGATGCACCACCCTCATCTTGAGGAAGTTACTCTTTATATCTCATTAAAGTCAACTTTCCTGCTGCTCGAGCTCTCAGCCCTTGTTGTCCCTCACAACAGGCCCTGCCATAAAATCTGCCCCCGTTTATGAGGATACAGCAATCCTGCTCCTGATCTCCTTCCTGACTGGGAAGTTTCATGGCTGGAGTTTGCCTGCCTGTGGGCAAACTGGGATGGGGCTTGATGGGGTACTGGGACCCCACGGGGCAGTTTAACACAAGCCACGGCAGACTCTGGTAAACAACTCCTGTGGTCTGTATTGAGAACAGATCTGGAAGCAGGAGAAGGGGCCCAGCAGGGGGGATTTGATCTGATCCATGACCAAAACCATTCCCATGCCCCAAGCCAGCCCTTCCTTCATGGGCTGACCAGTGAAGCAATCCCCCACAATTTACTCCTGCCATAAAGGGAGCCTTGTTTTCCCGCAATCCTGGAGCCACCGTATCTGGGATCAATAAACCTCCTCAATAGCCACATAAAACTCCTTTCATCCCTTCTCCCCTCCAGAAAAGGTGGCAACTGCCACCCCAAATGGCCAATCCCACTGGCCAAAGGGGCCCCGTGCCCACGCCTTGGGATCAACTCCCAGCCCCACCACGAAGTCCCGGAACACAAGTGACTGCAGCTCCTCGCCCCAAAAGCTGTGGCTCACGGCCTCGGCTTTGTAGGTCCTCTGGAAAGAGTTACCAAAGATAAAACAATCTTTCCATCTTCTGATTTAAAAGGGACTTCTGGGCAATGTCTGTCCTAAAACTCAATATAAATTTGCATTTCTCCCTGGAGGCTCCTCGTTCCAAAGGGTTCCCATTGGGCTTTAACAATGCCACTGCCCTTTTTTCGGGGAACAATGACAAATCCTTGTCCCCTTGATGGATGCTCGTTCCCTACAGAAGTCAACAGTAAAAATGTGAAAGGGTTGGGAGCATCCACGATGTTCCTACCAAATTCCTCAGGCTCCCCAGCCAGGCACGATTAAGGGCTCGGCACAAGGAGGGAGGATGTGCTGAAAGAGATCCCAATCTCACCAGAAAAGTCATCCCAGGTTCCTCCCAGCCCAGCAAAGCGGGGCTTTGCTCTTCTGGGGGGCTTTCAGCAGAGATTCCATCCCGGGTTTGGCAAGATCTGCCCGCTGCAAAGGGGGAACTCCGGAGGGAAACAATGAAAGGGAAAAGGGAACGGAGTTAAGGCACTTCGGAGCCTAACAAGCCACTGAGCTGTTGCTCAGGCAAACTTCAGAAAACCATTCATCTTCTGAGGGAGCCACCAGCAAGGGCTCTGGAACTGCTGCCATCCTGGTGGGAGGTCCTGTCACGCTCCCAGGATTTACAGAGCCGAGGGAAGATAACGGGATCACCACGGGGAAGGACTGTCCTCCCGACAGAGGAGCACAATTCCTCCCACCCCACCCGCTCCCAGCTCGGCCTGTCGGGAGCTGCAGGTGGCACCTCAGCTCCAAACACCCTCCAGAGGAGAGGGGCAGACCCCAGGAACAGAGGAGAAACCCCTGCAGACCTGCAGGGCATTTGGAGGGATGAGAGGTCCTGCAGAGTGCTCAGTGCCAATCCCAAAACTCTCCTGGAACAAAGGGGGTTTGGGCCTCAGCAGAACCAGAATGGATTGGGCTGGACCCTCACGAGTCACAATTAGTATTTGTTGATAATTAACGAGCATAATGAGTTAATGACAAAGGGGGTTTGGGCCTCAGCAGAACCAGAATGGATTGGGCTGCACCCTCACGAGTCACAATTAGTATTTGTTGATAATTAATGAGCTGATTGTTGATAATTAACGAGCATAATGAATTAATGACAAAGCGGGTTTGGGCCTCAGCAGAACCAGAATGGATTGGGCTGGACCCTCACGAGTCACAGTTAGTACTTGCTGATAATTACAGATGCTTAATGAGCAGATTAAAGGCACAATTTCTAATCAAGGGGTCCCAAACCCAAGTTTCTGGGCTCCTTTGGAATAGGTTGTGCTCTCCTGAGGACTCAGCCCAAGATTCCCACTTTGCCATCCCTGTCCCTCAGGAAAAATGAATCCTTGTTAAAATCCAGCAGGGAACTTCCCACCCTTAACTGCTCATCCCAAACACCCAGGGAAAACAGACTTTCCAAAGCTTTTCACACCTCTCCCACACCAGAACTGCCCTGCAGCAGCTGAAAAGCCAAACAATTCCATGGATTTATCCCATCCACAGCTGGGATGGGTCACTGGGAGCAAACAAGCTCTGACTCAGGAGATTTCCCTTTCTGCCCTCGCCCTTTGGAAGCACAGCAGCGATTCCCGTGGCGAGGATGTCACTGAGACTCCAGTGCTGGCCACCAGCTCCAGGAATTCCTTGGCCAGGCCAGCCCCCAGGAGAGCTGGAATGGCTCCGTTGGCAGAGGGAATGACCTGGACCCCGTGGGACAGGCTGGGACAGAGCTCTGCCCCCACAGCAGCGGCTGCTCCTGGCCAAGGGCTCTGGGAAGGGCCAGGCAGGACAAAATTCCCAACTCCAGCAGCTCAGGTCTGCCTCTGACACAGGCCCAGCAAGGAAATCCTCCCAGTCAACATCTACAGGGAATCTTGGAATGGGTTGGGTGGGAAGGGACCTTAAATCCCCCCCAGTGCCACCCCATCCATGGCAGGGACACCTCCCACTGTCCCAGGTGAATCCAAGCCCCAGTGTCCAACCTGGCCTGGGGCACTGCCAGGGATCCAGGGGCAGCCACAGCAAACCTGGGAATTCCAGCCCAGCCCCTGCCCACCCTTCCAGGCAGGAATTCCTTCCCAATTTCGCAACAAAATCTGTTCCATTCCAATTTCCCATCTAAACCTGGTTTTTTTCCACTTGGAAGCCCAAACCTGGACATCTCACCTTCCATCCCACCTGCCCAGGGTTAGATCAGTCAGACTCATTCCCTGGCTCATCCCAAGCTGAGCAGACACTGCAATGATCCAAGGAAAACATGAAAGCAGAACAAAAACGGATAAATGGATAAACTCCACGTTTTCTCCTCTCATCCAGTTTTTCTTTGCACCAGGAGCGGGTTCCCCATCACACTGTTTGTCCCAGCACCTGGTTCTTTCCCTTAAGGATGATTTTCCTGGGACACTTGGCTGCACTGCAGGAATATCCCAAAATATTCCTCAGCCTCCAGCTCACAATAAAAAACTTTAACCCTAAATATTTAACCGAGGCAGCTTAACTTGCTTTGTATAAACCAAATATTACAGCTTTTGAGGTTTTGTTCTTAGTTGTGGGTTGGGTTTTTAGGACAGCAAATAAAGATTGCACCAGGTAAGATTAAAATAATCAAATTCCCAATAAGATCATAAAATGACAACCCCAAGGAGTGATAGGGATGGAAAACTCTGCCCAGAAAAAAAGGAATTTCTGCGGCTCCCGCTTTGAAGAGTTTTTCACATCCCTCTCTATAGGATCAGAGCACTCAATTTATATAAAACAAATGTACAAACAGGCTGGGAGAGGCTTTGGGAAGTGTTGGGAGCAGAAAGGAGGAGTTCCCACGATAAGGCAAACGGGAGAAGCCATCGGACACGGCGACAGAGGGATTCTGACACTCCATGTGCAGTAGGTTTTAATTATATTGTAATAAGGAGCTATATATGTGCATTTTTCATGATTTACTAGATGGCTTCTTTAAATTCTAAGCCAAGCTGTGTTTTTTGGGGTTGTTTTTTTTTTTTTTAAGAAAAAAATCCCAGTTTTTTAAAAAATAATTAAAAATAGAAACGGTGCTGCAGAGAACATTTGGAAAATTTTTCAGAGTCAATTGTTTATTGGGACTCCAACTGATTTTAATGAAAAATATGGTTATAATTTGAAAAAAAGCAGCACTTTTATGTTTTGCATAAGGAAAAGGCCCTACAATGCAACCTCCAGGGCACTTCTGGAATAAAAAAAAACCCCTAAATCTCAAATGGTCGCCGGGGCTCGCCGGCCAAACCCCCCCTGGAAACCCCAAAGATGTGGGTTCCAAAGTATTCCAAGCATCCACAACAAGTGAAACTGGATGCAGGGAAGCAATGTTCCCAACATTTCCTTCTGTTTCTGGTGAAACTGGAACCAGATGACCCCGAGCAGAGCATTGTGTGAAGGGGTCATTAAGCAGCTGCAGATGCGGCGACGTCGGCGCTGATGGGATCCATCCCGCTGTGGGGAAAGGTCATCCCGGGGGTAACTGGGATCATCCTGCCCCTGGAGCATCCCAGCACAGCCCTGAGGGCTGGGAGAGCTCAGCCTGGAGGGGTCTGGGGAGCAGAGTCCCAGGGAGAGGGGCGGGATGGTGGAGCAGACATTGGGGTCCCTATCCCAGGTGTCTCTCCTGGGGGGTGTGTTGGTGTTCCCAGATTTCACAGAGATGGGGTGCATGAGAGGTGCTTGAAAAGATTTTGTTCCATTATCTGTCTCGATGAAGGGTGAGACATAAGAGATGAAAAAGTCAATACCATTCTATCAGAAGCCAACCAATTTCCTGGCTACAGCACCTTATGAATGTTTTCTAGTTTATTAGTTTTTGCCACACAATGCTGCTAAAACTCCAAACACCAATCACCATGGTCCTGCTACAATGCATCTTCCACAGTCCTAATTCTCTTAAAATATCCAATCTTTTTGCAAGGCCACATTTTGAAGCTTGTTAAAACTTATTTCCAGTTCAACCTCTCTCTCAACAGCATCATCTCTATTCCACGTCCTTCCTAGATCAACACACCTCATGTGTGTCGCACACTGATGTACAAATCTGTGTGAGCTTTCTGTCAGCTTTTGAGAATCCTTTACAAATCCATTTCTCCAGTGGGTGGTGCTCCCATATGGCCCTTCCCTGCTCATTCCACCCCCAACAGCCAGCCCAGTTTGGCTCCCTGGCTCTCTGAGGTCACAGCAGAGGTCCCCAGGTCACCCTGGTGGGACACAGCCCAGCCTCAAGTGGTGTTGCCCTCACCTTCCACAGGAACTTGGGCCTTTTCCAGATCATTCACAGGAAACCAGGACACCTGTGAAGCTTCCTCCATGGAAAAGGTGCTCAGGCCTTGGGAGTGCCCGGGGAGGTTTGGAGTGCCCATCCCTGGAGGTGTCCAAGGAATTCCTGGATGTGGCACTCAGTGCCAAGGTGGGGATCGGGCACAGCCTGGACTGGATGGTCCCAGAGGGCTTTTCCAACCTCAGTGATCCCAGGATTCTGTGGCTGTGTTAAGATGGGATATCAAGGGGAAATTCTTCCCTCGGGCACAGAATCCCAGATTTGCCGTGGCTGCCGCTGGATCCCAAGGCCTGGTTGGACACTGGGGCTTGGAGCCACCTGGGATGGTGGAAGGTGTCCCTGCCTGTGGAACCGGATGATCTCTAAGGTCCCTCTGCACCAGACCATCCCATAATTATCTGATCAAACAAACCACACCAAGTTCAGCAGGAGCTGAGGTTGTCCAGACATCAAAGCCTTGGAGACTTCACCCCTTCATTCCAGAACCACCATCCCCTAAATGCCACAAACCCCCAAAACCAGCATCCCCTAAATGCCAGTGTCCACGTGGAAAAACTCAGTTTTACAACCAGCAGCCACTTTTTTCTCCCACTTTTTTTTTGACAGCCGAAACTCGAATAACCATGACTTGATCACAACCGTGCAAAAATATATAAATATATAAAAAATAGGAATGAACCAGCACCACCAACAGTCCACACAAACACAGCATCTTAAAGAGGACCGGTTCCATCAAGCTGAAAATAATTAGGAGGCAAATCAGTGGGGAGAAAGAACGTAATCAGAAAAATATGAAGCCTAATTGAAAATTGTTTAAGAACATTTTAACGAGATGCTCCAGAAGCCACAATCCCACAACTGAGCGGGGCGGCCATGCTGGTTAAAAGGCAAACCTGGCGCAGATGGGAGTTAAAGAGGCCATAAAAAACCAGGGAAAAAAGAAAAAGGGGACATGACAAATGGAATGAGGGAAAAGCTCGGGCTGACAAAGGGAAATCTGGTGTTAGGAATGTGCAGGGGCTGATATGGGAAGCAAGAGATGCACGGAGAAATAATGGGCTGGTTAAGTTTATCCTTGATTTCTTTTTTTTTTTTTGGGGAACATTCAAACAATCCAATGGATTCTTCCTCTAAAAGGGGAATCTTTGGGTGTGTTCAAGGCCAGGTTGGATGAAGCACTCTGGGACAGCAGAGGTGTCCCTACCCTTGGCAAGGGGTGGAATGAGATGGGATTTTGGTCCCTTCCAACCCAAACCACTCAGGGATTCCATAATTTTTTTTTTCCCCTGAAGAATTGGAAAAAAAAATCTCAAATTTTGTGAACAGCTGAGAGAGGTGATGGAATCACAGCCATGGAAATCACAGATCCCCTTGGACTGCAATCCAGTGGCAGGTAAAACACATTTTGGACGAGCAGATTGTCCAGGGTCAGGGGTACAACCACAGAAATGTTGGTGTGACTCCACCTGAAAGACTGGACTCAGTTCTGACATCCAAATTCCAGAAGTTTGCTGGAAAACCTCTCATTTCAAACCCCAGCAGATGCCCAAAATGGGAAACTGGGAGTTTTTCCATTGGGGAGACGAATTGTAAGCACAGCCAAGGTTAGTGAGGTGTAAGTCCTCAGATTTGCAGTTTAGTGCTACAGAATCAACCCCAGGAGGCCAAAGAAAGCCAAAAAATTGGGAATTAGGTCCAAGTTATTCTCCAGGAGAGGGAATTAGTGACCAGTGCAAAGTACGTGAACACTTGGAGAGAGCAGGAGACTGAAGAATATCCTGGCAATTATTTTCCACTGATTCAATCTGCAATCCTTTAGGGAATGAAGGGAATAAACATAAATAAAAGGGGGAACAGCAACAAAGCACAAAGACAGAGAGCAGACAGGCAAAGAAAATTCCTGAAAAGGGGAAGAAGCAAAGAGAGCAGAAAGCTGACAAAAACACGGGATCGAGGAATTCGTACAACTGAAGGCAGCAAGAAAAGGGAAATTAAACCCAGAACTGCTACACCTGGCAGGACTGGGCTGAGGGACAAGGACAAGTGCAAAGTCCTGCCCCTGGGATCAGGGCAACAATTCCAGGCTGGGAGGAGAAGGAAGGGATTGGGAGCAGCCTTGGGAGAGGGATTTGGGATGTTGGGATGAGGCTGGAATGGCCCAGCCCAGAGCCCCCTGCTCAGCCCTGGCTGATGGCAAAGGCAAGGTGGGAATAGTGTCCCTGTGCCCCTCCCTCAGGTGAGAGCCCACCTGCAGAGCTGCCCCAGCCCTGGGGCCAACAGCAGGAGGACGTGGAGCTGCTGCAGAGAGCCCAGAGGAGGCCCCGGAGCTGCTGCAGGGCTGGAGCCCCTCTGCTCTGGAGCCAGGCTGGCAGAGCTGGGAATGTTCCCCTGGAGAAGGGAAGGCTCCAGGCAGAGCTCAGAGCCCCTGGCAGGGCCCAAAGGGGCTCCAGGAGAGCTGCAGAGGGACTGGGGACAAGGGACAGAGGGACAGGACACAGGGAATGGCTCCCACTGGGAAAGGGGAGATTGGGCTGGGATCTTGGCAAGGAATTCCTGGCTGGGCTGGAATTCCCAGATTTGCTGGGGCTGCCCCTGGATCCCTGGCAGTGCCCAAGGCCAGGGTGGACACTGGGGCTTGGAGCAGCCTGGGACAGTGGGAGGTGTCCCTGCCTGTGGATGGGATGGGATTTAGGGTCCCTTCCATCTCAACCCATTCCATGATTCCATGAAATGCCAGAGTTTCAAGAGCTGGAGAAGAGAAAACCATCACTGTTACACCTTGAGCTGTTTCTGCACCTGGAACAAACCCAGAGCACAGAACTGACACTGCTGGGCCCTGGCTGGGCTCAGTGTGCTGAACTCTCAGACTTTGTGAACATTGAAAGCTTTTCACTTGAAGTGAATTTTACTGTAAAAAATCTTGTGCTTTTCAAGCTGCCCAAACACCTCGGTCTGGAGTGAGAACAGACAGAGAGCCCTTAACCCTGGAAATGGTTTGGTGAGGAAAAAATGTAAATATACAGAGGAACAAAGAGAGAAAATTCAGAGAGGGGGCACTGAGGCCACGTCTCATCCTTCAGGGCCCCAACTGATACCAGCCCTGGGATCATTCCCAAAAGAAAACCCATGCCCAAGACAGCCAAAAAAACCCTTTCTGACTCAGCCAAGCCCTGGTGTCCAAGGCCACCCTCTCCCCCAGGGTCAGGCTCTCCGTGAGTCAGAGCTTGATTCCTCTTCCCGTAAGGCAGCAAGTTCAGCACTCCAAGAATTTCCCAGTTCCATCGAAATCCATAAACACGTTTATCCCATCCAGGAGAACATTGAACTTGGCGGCACCGAGCGCCGCAGCCGTGGCCACGAGTCAAGAAAAATCCTCTTTGGAAGAGTCAGAAACATCTCCCAGGAGTGAAATGAAGGAGGTCTGGAAAATGGGCATCTCCCCTGAACGCAGCCACCCCTTGGTCGCGAACAAAACATCCATAAAAAGCCAGGAATCATTCCCTATTTACATTAACGGGCTGTTAAAAACGCCCGGCTCCAGCGGGAGCTCCTGGACAACTTGGCACAGGGAGGCACCCCTGGATTAGCAGCTCGCCCAGGGCCACACAGGGAGCGTTATCAGAGCCCAAATCACAGCTCCCAAACCCTTGGCTGCCCCAGCTGGAGCTCAGCTTCCCTTCCCTTTCAACTCCTCTCGGCTTTTGAAATTCGGTCTTCGCCACAAGAAGAAAAACAAGTTTGAACCCCACTGTTCCTACGTGAGGTTTCAGGGAGCTCAGGTAGTCCTGGATCCCAAACAATGCAGACGAGGAGCTGGCCACTGATGACTGCCCACCTCGAGGTCAGGGGTTGTGGTTGGAACTCGGAGTTTTGGAGAAAACGACTCATTGGGATTGCAAAGGTTCTCCAGGGATGACGCAGTGGCCACCACAAGCCTGGATGGATCATCACAAGCCTGGATGGATCATCCCTGGAGGTCTTTGCTCCACTCCCAAACCCTGACCCAGCCTTGACCTTCAACTCCTCAACCCCTGGCTGGTTATTTTAAACAGTGGCTACAATCAGTGCTCTCTAAACACAAACCAAAACCCCCCTTCTTGAGAAATCAAATAAACCCCTCAAGTCCCACAGATGCTGTTTCCAATACCAATAAAGATTCCAATTGTCCCATCTCTGTCCAGCTCCAGCGAGGTGAGGACAACCCCGGCCCATTCTGTGGCCTGAAGTGAAGCTCTGCAGGTGGAGCCAAACCAGCACCTGCCACGAGAACATTCCAGAGGGATTGCTCAGGACGTGGCTTCCCTGCAATCTGTTCCCTGATCTGTTCCATTCCTCATCCTGAAAGGTGCAGCAGCTCAGGAGGAAAGGGCAAAAGAACAAGTAAAAATTTTATTTACAAGATGCCACTCCCCAACAAAGGAGAGAGAGGAAAGCAGCTCCCTCTGTTCCCGTATGGATTTTGGCCACAAGAAAATCCTAAATCCATTGGAACTGATTTCACATCAAAACTTATTTAACCCCATCCTACCCAGACACTCTGTGTACCCTGAGGTGTTTCCAAGGGATCCTGGCAGAGGTTTCCCAGATTTGCTGTGGCTGCCCCTGGATCCCTGGCAGTGTCCAAGGCCAGGCTGGACACTGGGGTTGGATCCACCTGGGACAGTGGGAGGTGTCCCTGCCCATGGGATGATGAGATGATCCCAAATGTGCCTTCTGACCCAAACCTCCCCGGATTGTGCAAATCCCAGGAAGTCTGCAGCTGACAGACTGTGCGACACCCCAAACCAGGGATATTCCACCCTCCTGACGCCCCAAAGCCATCAAACAGCATTTTTTGGGATCAGGTACTTTGCAGCTGTCTCAGGGGAACATCAACCCCTCAGTGCCCCAGGTTTGTTATCAATCCTGGTTTCCTACAAGAAAAACCCACCATCCAAGAGGTCCCAAGGGCCTCTGATCCACGTCCATCCCAGGCAGCTCCCAGGATCCCTGATCCTGCCCTGCCCTCCTTGGGAATGGTCAGGAATGAGCTCCCCTTCCCAAACTGCAGCTCCAGCAGCCAAAGAGGGAGCACAGCCCTGCGGAAGGCCACGGAATAATTTCCTGGTAATTATCCTCATTCCCTGCTCCCGGGGCTGCAGCCTCACAGCCAATAAATAAAAACCTTTGGGAACAGCACTGAAATCCTACAGAAAGCACGGGACTGAGGAGTGGCTTCACCTCTGCAAGGGCTTCCTTCAGCTTTCCAGTAACCCCACTGAGGCCCAAACCTTTGAAACCTGTACAGGCTGGGATGAGAACAGAGCAGGTCCCTGCCTGTAACCCCAGCAGAAGATCCAACCCAGGGGACACCTGAGCCACCACAGGTCACCAGAAGATGGGAGCCAATTCCCTAAAAAAATCAATGAATTTCCATTTTATCCTGATTTTTAGGATCTCAGGGAGGCAACCTGAGATGGAATTTCTCCAATGTCATTGTCACCAACTTTGATACCAGATGTAAAATAAATTCCTGAACCCAATGTGAGTGACCTTCACCTTCTACAGTTCTGAGGTTTTGGTGTTTCTGGCCCCCATTTATCTCCTAGCCTCACCTCATCCCAAATCCTGCCAGTTCCCAGCATATATGGTAAATTAGGAAAACACAAATAAAACCAGCATCAACATTTCCAAGTGACCAGAGCCTTCATTAGGTCCACAGGTAACTTCCCATGAGCTCCATGCCCAACTCCTCATTGGGCACACATGAAAAACCCCTTACCAAGAGCAGAAAAACCCCAAATTAATCCATGAACTGCAGAGAACAGAGGATGAGGGGTGTCAGGACAGCACCCCATGGACTATTTGCAGCTGCTCAGTGCAGGTGTTGGTGGCACAAAGCCCCAGTGAACCAGTGTGGGTCACCACGGCCTCACCCCGGGCTGGGGCACGGCTGGAGGTGACCAAAGGGTCACCCAAGAGGGTGGACTTGGTCGTGCCATGGTCTGGGTGACACGGTGGTGTGAGGTCATAGGCTGGACTCAACCATCTCAGAGGTCTTTAATTCCATTATTCCATGCGATCCTGGAGGTCTTTTCCATGATTCTGTGTGATCCTGGAGGTCTTTTCCATGATTCTGTGTGATCCTGGAGGTCTCTTCCATGATTCTGTGTGATCCTGGAGGTCTTTTCCATGATTCTGTGTGATCCTGGAGGTCTCTTCCATGATTCCGTGTGATCCTGGAGGTCTTTTCCATGATTCTGTGTGATCCTGGAGGTCTCTTCCATGAATCTGTGTGATCCTGGGGGTCTTTTCCGTGATTCTGTGTGATCCTGGAGGTCTTTTCCATGATTCTGTGTGATCCTGGAGGTCTTTTCCAACCTTCATGAGCCTATGAGAGGCGGTGCTGGAGGGCAGCAACGAGGTGACCCACACCAGGTTTTACCAAATCCCAAGAGTCCACAGTAATTCCTGCCTGGTTTAGTTTTTTCCATCTGCTGCCCAACAGAGCCCAGAGATTTCTATTTGCATCCTGGTATTTGGCAAGGGCAAGGAATATTTCCTAGTGGGAATATATTTAAAAAAAAAATAATAATAAACCTTCCATTCACACTGAAACACCTCCTGGACATCCCTGTGGGCCTAATTCCCAGAACACCGAAATCCAAACCTCCAAATGGGAAAAATAGACTGATTACCTGCCAGGAACCTCAGGAGGGGCAAGCCAAGCCCTAATAGCAGCCTGTGTTCCCATCTGGCCTCCACACAGCAACTGGGAAAATGTCCCTGTTCGGAGCTGGACCGGCTCGTCAGGGTAATTGCCTCAGAATTAATTAAATGTTCCTCCCTGCAGCTGCACAGAACGTTCACATGGATCATTTCCTGATTGCACTGATGACTCCCTGGAATGGATGGGACCATCAGACCCAGCTCCATCAGAGCTGGATTCCATGATCCTTGTGGGTCCCTTCCAACACTCTGTCTGTGATGAATTTGCATCTAAATATTCGCATTTTAGGCTGAAATCCTGAATATTCATTTCAGAATTGTGAAGGCCAATTCACAGCATGAGTCTTTAACCCCTCAAAATAATTAAAACCTCAGCGGGGAATAGTGGCTTCCCACTGTCAGAGGGCAGAGAGGGAAAGGGGAGATTGGCAAGGAATTCCTGGCTGGGAGGGTGGGCAGGGGCTGGGCTGGAATTCCCAGATTTGCTGTGGCTGCCCTGGATCCCTGGAACGTCCAAGGCCAGGTTGGACACTGGAGCTTGGAGCAGCCTGGGACAGTGGGAGGGGTCTCTGTCCATGGATGGGATGGGAATGGGGATGGGATGGGATTAAAGGTCCCTGCAACCCAAACCATCCTGGGATTCTGGGAGATGGGAGCTGTGCTTGGCTGAGGAGCTGCTGTGCGTGGAGATTTGGGGATCTTCCAGAGGTGGAAATGTGTCCTCCTGAAGCCACTCCCCATGACCTCGTTCTCCTCTGGAATTCCTTCAGCCTTCACAGCTCCTCCACGTCTCAGCTGCGACTCCGAGCAGGGCAGTAAAAAACGGAACGCTTCACCCGAAAATTGAAACATTTTGCTGAGCCTAATTAAAGCAACTCCTGACGATTATGTAAAACCCCGTCCCAAGGCCTTCAAACGAGTTCCTCAGCACCGGCTGCGCTCGAGCTCCGTGCCTAATCACCCCTGGAAGGAGCAGGAGCTGCGGGTGTTGAAAGGGAACAGCTCCAGCTTGGCCGGGGCACCCGGCGGCCGCGGGTGTTGAAACTCGCGGGGAACACGAGCGCGGCTTTGATCCCGAGGCAGCCCAAACTTCCCCAGCCCTGGACTCACCGAGGGTGCTGAGCACACAACAGGCAAAGAAAGGAGGTTTTGGAGAGACTTCAGAGCTTGTGACAACGGTGTCGCAGCTGTCATTCATGAAAGCCTGGCTCTGTGGAATTCCCGGCACAGAAATGGGATCCAGGTCAGCACAATCCCTTCCCTCTCATCCCCAGAACCTCTCTGGGTCCTTCAGCTTCTTCCAAACTGGGTCACTCGAGGAGGGCAGCAGAACAGGCTGAGATGCGGCCAAGGGAGGGTGGAAAGGATTTGGAGTCAATGGAAATCTTGGCATGCTCCTCATTTTTTTTCAGGACAATGTAGGGAGGCAGCTCCATGAAATTCCTGGCACAAAAATGGGATCCAGGTCAGCACAATCCCTTCCCTCTCATCCCCAGAACCTTCTTGGGTGCTTCAGCTTCTTCCAAACTGGGTCACTCATGGAGGGCAGCAGAAGAACAGCCTGAGATGCAGCCAATGGAATGTGGAAAGGATTTGGGGCCCATGGAAATCTTGGCATGCTCCTCATTTTCTCTCAGGACAACGTGGAGATGGAGCTTGATGGAATTCCCAGCACAGAAATGGGATCCAGGTCAGCACAATCCCTTCCCTCTCATCCCCAGAACCTCTCTGGGTCCTTCAGCTTCTTCCAAACTGGGTCACTCGAGGAGGGCAGCAGAAGAACAGCCCGAGATGACGCCAAGGGAGTGTGCAAAGGATTTGGGACTGATGGAAGATCTTGGCATGCTCCTCATTTTCTCTCAAAAGGACAACGTGGAGATGGAGCTGCACAACTCACAGGGTAACAAATGCCACTTGAGGTGTCCTGGAATTCTTTTAAGCCAGGCTTGGGACATGGTCCAAACCTGTTAGAAGCCTCTGAAAAACCAAGTGGGAGCTGCAGCAGTGGTGGATTTGGTTCATGGATAAAAGTGGGAATATAAATGGGGTAATCCTGATTATAGCTCCTCATGATCTTTAGTTCAGGTAGGGCGGCTTTTTGAGGAATAATGTCTCTACCAACCCCATTAGGAATCTGCAGGAAGTTCAGTGATGTCAGGGAGTTCCTGCACACTCAGATCCCTTGATTAGCTCTTGATTTTATATTTAATTCATGCTGGTTTAACTGGACTGAGCAGGATTAGCAGCAGAACATCAGGAAAACGAGGAGTGGCTGGAGAAGGACCTGAGGCTGGGCCAGGGCATGGGAAGGAGGGCAAGAACCTGGAACTGGAGTGTGCCAGTGGGAGAGAAGGGGAGGTGGGAGGAGGAGGTGGAGAAGGATGAGGAGAAGAAGGTGAAGGAGAAGGAGCAGGAGGAGGAACAAGAAGAGGAGGAGAAGCACTGGCTGAGCACCTTGTGGCAATCAGAGAATCCCACAATGGTTTGGGTGGGAAGGACCTTAAATCCCATCCAGTACCACACCTGCCATGGGCAGGGACACCTCCTGCTGTCCCAGGGGGCTCCAAGCCCCATCCAACCCAGCTCTGAGCCATTTTAAACTCTCAGTTCAACCTTGAATGGATCAATTACTGATCCCCCTTCCCTGAGGATGCACGAGAGATCAAACAGGAGCTGCTGAGATGGGGAAACCAAGCTGCTCTCCATATGCCCGAGGAAAGGGCCCTCTATAAATAGCAGAGTGGGAAGTGAAGTCTCCTTTAGGAACATCGCTGATACAAAGTTGGGTTGGTTCCCAACTTCAGAAGTGAGAAGCAGGAGGAGGAATGAAAGCTGATTGCAATCTGATGGATGCAGCTCTCTCATCTCTGCATCCCCAGAGCGGCCTCACGTGAGAGCAGCCGCTCGGGAGCCCTGTGGGAAACACGAGCTGAGCTCCCACCCTGGCAGCTCCCCGGGCACAGGGACCTCCTCTGGCCCAGCTCTGCTGGGAATCAACAGCTGAGCTGCAAAACCAGGGTGGGATTCCAGGAGATTCCAGCCCTCTGCTCCACCTCGTGCTTCCTTGCGTCCTGCTCTATCCCAGGACCTCTCCCACATCCAAACAGCTCCAGGCTTTCCCAAAGTGACTCCCCAGGGAGGTTTGGAGGTAAAGGCTCTGCAAAGTTCTCCTGGACTCTTCAGGAAGGAAGCCTGGTCAGAGCTGGAATGGCTCCCCAGGGAATGGGCACATTCCCAAGGCGGACAGAGCTCCAGGAGCATTTGGACAATGCTCCCAGGGACAGGGTGGGATTTTGGGGTCAGGATCAGGAGCTGGACTGATGAACCTGTTCATGGATTCTCCTCATGGCAAGGGTTGGAATGAGATCTCTTTGAGGCTCCTCTCACCCCAAACCATTCCATAATTCCATGATCCTTGTGGGTCCAACTCAGGACACCCTGCCGAAGCTTCCCACTGCTGCACATGGAGAATATTTTCGGGAGAGAGCTCCTGGGTCAGGGGAATTCCTCAGTGAAGGAGCTCCCCTGCTGCACCAGTGTGAGCAAAGCAGAGCTGAGATTCACAGAACCCTGAGGCTGGAAAAGACTCCTAAAATCAGCAACTCCAGCACATTCCAGAGATTCTCCATCTCCTGGGATGGGGACTCACCCTGGATAAGAAGCAGGAGATGTTTCCATCACCCCAAACTTCGCATTCTGGAGCGATGGGAATCACAGCAGGAGCAGCATCCAAGTGAGCTCAGAGAAACGCCTGGGGTGAACTGACAGCTGGGGAAGAGGGAAAAACAGGGAGAACACAAACCCCACAAACCTCTGGGCTAAAAAAGGCGGCCAGGAAATTCACAGAGAGCCAAAAATCTGCAGAACACCTTGGTGCCCTTTCCCTGTGCAGCCAGAGCAGGGGGATGGTGGGAAGGGCAGCAAATCCCTGGAATTTGGGGCTGGAGGGATGAATTCCCCATCTCAGCTCGTGCCTTTCCACACAACAAAGATGGAGAGGCAGGGAATTGTTTTTCCAAGGCAGCTGCAGCCTTGAAGAGGCTCCGTGTGTGGCTCCATAAACACCCAGGGATGCTCCTTGAAGTGAGATCCTGCAGGGAATTCTGCTCCCAGGGCACACGGAATGAGGAGACTCCCCGTGGCTTCAGCTGCTCCTCTGGGATGGATCCCATGAGCCGCCCTCGAGCCTGGATTTGATCTCTTTTCCCTGTGGAATGTTTTTCCTTCAGCACACCAGGTCAAAGGCAGAGGCAACACCAAGCCCTGACACTGCTCCAAAAGCTCTGTGGGGAACAGACAGGGCCATTCCCAGGATGATGGAATTCCCTGGATGAGCCCCTTGGAAAGGCAGGAGTGGTGACCCTGGATCCTGTTAGGGCTCCTGTCAGCAATGCCACCCCTGCTCCCAGTCCAGGGGCTGAACTTTCCCTGCAGGCACGGGGCTGGTGAATCCCAGCAGGAATTCCCTGCAGGCACGGGGCTGGTGAATCCCAGCAGGAATTCCAGGTACCAGCAGCCCCTCTCAGTGCCAGCATCCCCAGGATCTGGATGCCCCCCACGCTGCCAGCACAATAAAATCCATCCCTCCACGGCATCCGCTCCCCTTCCCAAATATTCCCAAATCCCCACTCCTCCGTCCCTTCCCCTCCCAGCTCCTCGGCAGCTCTGTAACATTTCAATTTGGGAAGCTCCAGGCTCCCAAATCCAGCGGCTGCTGCCGCTTCCCATCCTCTGACAGCCCCGGCTGCGTTCCTGTAAACACCTCCCCAGCGCAGCCATTCCAGGGGGGTTTTCCAAGCGAGAAAAACCCAGGAGGGAAATTGGAATCCTCCAACCCTGGCCAAGAGCAGAGCAGGAGCTTCCCGAGGCACCCCCGATTCCCGCCCAGGGAAGGGAGCGGGGATGAGGATGGGAGGTGGAAGGAAGGGGCTGTTTAATCTCTTCTTGATTCCCAATAATTATTTAAAGCTGCCATGGACCTTGTTTTGAAAATCCCACTGTGTGCACTCCATATATCCCGCTCACACTGACACGAGGAATTAGAAAATTCCAGCTCCATCAAAACGGCTTTCGGGCGGATTGCGCTGCTCTGGACTTTCTCAGGCTGCAGACAATGCAATAAAAGCTCTCCCTAAAACAATATTCCTCCGTATTTTAACAACACTGGGGAAATATTTCTTCTGTTCTGGCTGTTTGCTGTGACAAAATTTCCAGCCAATGCCAAATTTCAGCTTCAGTTTCCCAGCAAGGCTCGGGAATTTGGGATGCTGGGATCAGCAAGGAGCTCGGGAGCAAACTCAGCTTTAGGCATGAGCTTGATTTCCCCTCAAGGTGACTGGGGCACGCTGAAGGCCTTTCCTCAGCAGGCCTGGTTCGCTCGATCAGGGCATGAAAAAGAACATAAAAATTGAAAATACACTTTAATAGTGACCGAGGGCTTCTCTCCGAACCAAAAATGAAAAATTAATATGGATGTGACGGTGTTTTCCTTGGTCACCGCCGTGTTTTTCCAGTCCTCTGCGTGTTATTCCAGGCCATTTTATGGAGAGGCATTATTTGCTCAGCTGAATTATTCCCACTTCATCCCCTCTGATTCAGACATTCGTTGGATTTCTGGACAATGGCAGCTCCTTGTCAGAAATCAGAGGGGATTTATGGAGATTTCTTCTGAAAAAGCCATTTTTGCCAACATTGAATTGACCTGAAATTCATTTTTAGTTTTAGGTTTTTTTAGTTTGTCGAGTTCAAATCCCCAGAACTCCAGGTTGGATGGGGCTTGGAGCAACCAAGGAAACCCCAAATTCAGAAGTTTTAAATGAAATTATTGGGGTACTGAGCAAATCAGCCTCATCAGAGAGAATCTGCACCAAACAGGGAGTCACACACCACGTTGCAAAGTAGGAATTCTCCCAGGAGCCACCCTGAAATCCTCATTTAAGCTCAACTCCACCTTCAAGCCCCTGAGATTACACAGAATTAATTCACTGAGAGACCAAGAGTGGAACTTGAGCACTGCAGGAGTGGTGCTGCTGCTCCATCCCCACACTCCAGACACACCTGCAGCAAGGAGAAGGCTCTGACACCATTTCCTTTCTCTGAAACATCTCAGAAAATGTTCTGAGCCAAAGCTGGGCCTTATCAACATCACAAATTCCCAAAGTTATTCCTGTCCCGTTATTCCCATCTCTAATTCCATCCTCACACGTCGCTTTTTCCCTTCACCTGCCATTCTTACACCTAAAGAGAGGAAAAAGCAGCTCAGATATCAACAGTGCTTGAACTCTGCAAACTTCTGCCCTTCCCAAAGCGTCTTCCACATTCCCTGTCAGAGTTTGCTCCCAAAAATCCTCATAATTCCCCAAGACTTGGTTTTAACCCCAAAAATCACCCGGCAGCACCAACAGAGGAGGAGCCGAGGGCAGGAAGGCCTTTGAGGAGGAGCAGATTCCCAGGAGGACATTCCCAGATTTCACCACAATCCCTGGGGAGGTGCTGCCCGGGTTGTCCTTGAGGGTCAGCTCAGATCCCAGAATCCCTGAGGCTGGAAAAGCCCTCCAGGACCATCCAGTCCAAGCTGTGCCCGATGCCCCCCTTGGCACCGAGTGCCACATCCAGGAATTCCTTGGACACCTCCAGGGATGGGCACTCCAAACCTCCCTGGGCACTTCCAAGGCCTGAGCACCCTTTCCATGAGGAAATTCCTGCTGGTGTCCACCCTGAGCCTCCCCTGGCCCAGCCTGAGGCTGCTTCCTTTTGGCAGCTTCACCTGAAGGACCTGAGCAAGGCCAACACCTCCTTCCCAAGGCCGTTTTCCCAAATTAATTCGGTTTTCCCACAACGGCACAACACAAGGAAAGCACAGCAGGAGGTTGGGTTGGACATGAAGGAAAATTCCTCCATGGGAAGGAACTGGACCGGGCAGGGGTGGAGTCCCCATCCCTGGAGGGATTTCAAGCCCTGCGGATGCGGCACCTGGGGACACGGGCAGTGGTGGCCCTGGAGGTGCTGGAGATCTCCAGGATCTCAGAGGGCTTTTCCAGCCTCAGCCACACCACAGCTCCAGCAGCATTCCCAAAGCAACCCCAGGGGCTGCACATCCACGTCCTCCCCACCCAGGACACTCCCAGGGGCTGCCACTCCCATGGAGGAGCCCCCCAGGAGGCTCCAGAATTCCGGGGCAACAACAGGAACGTTGCTGTTGTTGTCTGGAGAATCCCTGGGATCGCTCAGGGCCTGGTTTTCCACGCGCTTCCCAACAGCTCCTCCCTGATCCCAGGCAGGAGCTGCCCTTCCCTGGCTCTGTCACTCCAAAGGCTGCTCTGGAAAAAGCCCTGGTGCTTCCCAAGGATGGACACATGTGCAGCAGGGCCGGGGGCATCCGCTAATTTGGCTCCTGCTCGGGATCACCAAGGTCAGCAGCAGGAACCCAGAGGGAAATGTCAACAATCCCGGCCTTCTCCGGGGGGGAGAGGCCTTGGAAAGGCTTTTTTTTCCCCTGCCATGTGTCTGGTTTTACACTGTTGGTTTTGGCTCTTCCAAGGAAGGAAATTAAATGAGCAGCTTCTTTTTTTATCCTTCTGGAATCCTCCAGAGGAAGAGAGGCTGCAGGAGGATGCCGGGGCCTTTGCTCCGGCCACAGAGTTTTTGTCAGGGCTGGTGTAGAATTCCCCATCCCTCCAGAATAATTCCCTGCAGCTGTCATCACCCACACACCAGGTTCCCAAAAAAGGCTCCAGCCACAAATCTCTCCGGGGAAGGAGCACGAGGCCGTGGATGCTGCAGGTTGGGAAGCAAAGGGCAGGAGGACGTCCCTCAATCCCACCCTCCACGATGCTCTTTGGGGCCTCACCTCCTTCTCAGAATCATCCGAGCTGGAAAAGGCCTCCAAGAGCCTCAATCCAACCATTATCCGGGATTTCAGCCTGCTCTGCTGACACAATTCCAGTTGCAAGCCCGTGGTCCCAAACCCTAAGGAGGTTCTGCCCCAGTTCTGCCCCACAGCCGTGCCCAGGTAACGCCAGGGAGTGCTGCAGGTATTCCTGCAGCACGGAATTCCTGCTGCTGGGATGGCTGCAGCAAATCTTCCCAGCTGCCTGGGCCCGCTCCAAGAAAAGGCTGAGTTAAAATTTCCATGCCAAGAAATTCAATTCTCGCTCCGGGACCGCAATAAGAACTTTTAAAGGTCTGAGATACGCAGAGGAAATGGTGCAAAGACGGGGAAAAAAGGGAACAGGACGGGTAAAATTCCCAGGAAAGCAGGAGATAGGGTTGCTTTCCAAGCTGCAGTTAAGAGGTCTGAGCTACCAGAAGTCATCAGAAGCAGCAGGGAGCCAGACAAGGTGCAGGAACAACCTTCCTTGGACAGAGAATTCCTTCCTTTTCCAAGAGAAACCCAACGGCAGCGGTGATGGTTTTCATTTAGAGCCCATTTACCTTCGTGGGAGCCAAGGCAGACACAGAGCCTGGGATTTGGGAACAGCTCCCAGCTCCCTAAAAACCCCCGGCAGCCTCATTTCACTCTGCTCCGCCGTGCTTTCTTCTGTTCTGGCCTCCATCCTCAACCTTGCCCTTCCTAAATCCCAACTCCTCATTCCCTCTCCTTGTCTGGCAATTCCTGCTGGGATTTCTCCCTTCCAGAAGCCCAGAAGGACGGGGCTGTTTCACCTCTAAATGCAGAATTGTTACGTAAGTGCCCCTGGCAGGAGCTCCGTGCTCCATGCACGGGGTCGCTCGCAGCAATTTGGGATTTTAATAGACATCAAAACAGGAAAACATTCCCAGTTATGCAATCGGAGCCCTGATTGAAACCAGAAGCAGCCACCAGCTCCCAAAAAAAGAATTGGGAGCAGCCAAGTGGTGTCCACACAGCTCAGCATTGCTGCTCCCTCCCTCTCCATCCCAGAATTCCCACCATTTGTCTGGAACCAAACCCAATTCCCTGGGACAGGGCCTCTCCTGCTTCCTCATGGAAGCACCTTCCGAGGTGCTCTTCCAACAGGGACCTTCCCAAGTCACCTCTGCTCCTCCCAGACCCTCCTGCAGTATTCCAACGCTTTTCCAGGCTCAAGGAATAATTTCTGAGGTTTAAACCTTTCCAATTCAGGGCTCAAACATCTCAGGAGCTGGTGGTGAGCTCATCCAACCACCTGAGCTCTCATTTCCCAAACACCAGGGAATTCTCTCTCCATGATTTCCACTGCTCCCTCCCTCTCCATCCCAGAATTCCCACCTTTGCCTGGAACCAAACCCAAATCCCTGGGACAGGGCCTCTCCTGCTTCCTCATGGAAGCACCTCCAAAGTTGCCCTTCCCACACCCCCATCTCTCCTCCTCCCAAAGCCTCCTGCAATATTCCAACACTCTTCCAGGCTCTAGGAATAACTTCTGAGGTTTGAACCTTTCCAATTTAGGGCAGGAACAGCTCAGGAGCTGGCAGTGAGCTCATCCACCTCATTCTCCCATAACCTAAGGAAAACTGAAAGCTCTTTTCCTAAACACAGGGGATTGTCTCTCTGCAATTCCCACTTTTCCAGGCTCTCACTACTGCCAGGACACTGCCCAGCCTCCCTGGAAAAACGGGATGGAGCAGGTGGACCCTGCACCAAGCAGGAATTCCAGGGATTAAAGGAATCTCTGTATTTCAGAGGCAGCTGCAGGAGGCAAACGTTACCAAACACCAAAAAACGGGGAAATAAATGAAATCAGTGAAGGAATGGGATAAAACTCCAGGATTGCCTTTGTGGCTTCTTCCCTTGAGGACTGAAACAGGAACAGACAGAGAGAAAGATCATTTAGTGGGATGAGGAGGTTTGGAAAAGCCACAGGAAGGGGGTGAGCCGAGGGTGAGACAACAATGAGCAGGAGATTTCAGTGTGCCACAGCTTGGGATTTAAAACAGGATCAGCCTGAGATTCCCAAACTTCTGGGGTCAGCAGGGCTTGGATGAGGAGTCGGCTGCTCAGAGCTGCAGGGAGCAGCAGGACAAGGGGAGGACACCATGGGGGGATCCCAAATGTCACCTGAAGGTGACACCGAGCAGCTGCCAGGCCCATCACGATCCCTTGGAACAGGAATTGTGGAATCGTGGAATGGTTTGGGTGGGAAGGGACCTTAAGGATCATCTCATTCCAACCCCAGGCATGGGCAGTGATGCCTTTCACTGTCCCAGGGTGTTCCAAGCTGGCCTTGGACACTTCCAGGGATGCAGAGGCAGCCACAGCTTCCTCTGTCCCATTAAGGATATACCAGTTGGACAATTCCATCAAGGAAAACCAAGCCTAAGAAGTCCCAGAGATCCCAGAAAGGTGTGGCTGATAGGGGAATCCCACAGTGCAGGAGCCAGGAGAACACCAGGGCTCAGAACCCCTCCAGTGCTCCCTGGAGCATCCCAAACCCAACTTTCAGATGGATTTTCCAGCTGCTGTTGAAGCCACAGCCAGGAAGGATCAGACCCAAGCCCTGCAGGCAGCACGTCCCGGGGTGTGTCCCTCACTCCCCAAATAAAAGCTGCACTCAATATTCTGTGCCAACAGCAGCTCAGGTTATCCCCATACCCCCATTATCCACCAACACAACACAGAATTCCAGAGAAAAGGGTTTTTCACCCAGTTGTGCACCACAGATTTTAAAAGGAAGCACAAGAAGCTCTGTTCA
Organism: Calcarius lapponicus; assembly: GCA_039654755.1. Lineage (NCBI taxonomy): Eukaryota > Metazoa > Chordata > Aves > Passeriformes > Fringillidae > Calcarius > Calcarius lapponicus. The sequence continues at coordinate 721,471 of CM077466.1, read as the reverse complement.
GAGCTGGTTTTACCCCTGAACCTGCCCCAAACTCTCCTGGGACCCATCCTGCAGGTTGTCACCCCCCCAGTGACCACACAGGGACAGTCTGAGCGCCACCACAACACGGAGCCTGCCCCAAATCATCCCTGAAAACAACCCACAGGAATTTCCCAGGGAATCGACAACAAACGAGGAGAAAATCCAATTACTCTTTGGGATTGGAAGACGAAGGTTGGGGGTTTTTAATTAGCAGAACCAGGGTGCAAACGCTGCTCAGGTCACTGTGTTGTGTAAGGGATGGCTGCAGAGCTGATTTCCCCAAATCACCAAATGGGTTCCTTCTGCTGCAGCCCAGGCCTCGTAAACAAACTCATTATGCTGCATCTTGAAAGGAGTAAACAAATAGTTGGCATCTGAGAGCAGAGCTCTTGCACAACCTCACCCAAACTCCTGCCCGGCTGGACGGGCGCTCCGAGCCCGCGCGGTACCGGGGACACCTCGGGGACACCCTGGGGACACCCTGGGGACAGCCAGGCCTGGTGCTGCTGCAGGTGCCACCAGCAGGAGCTTCTGAACCCCTCCAGGCTGGTGGTGCCACCAGGCCCTGCGCCCAGCCTGGCCACTGCCACCTCTGGCCCTGCTGGGACGGCCACCAGCACGGCCAGTGCGCCCCTGGTCCTGCAGAGTGCAGGGAGCCCAGAGGGGACAGGGGACACCAGCTGCTCCAGGGGATGTCACCATACTCCAGAGGACACCAGTGTGCTCCAGGGGATACACATCCTGCTCCAGGGGATGTCACCATACTCCAGGGGACAGCACCACATGCCAGGGACACCATCCTGCTCCAGGGGACACCACAATACTCCAGGGGACACCATCCTGCCCAAGGGCATGTCACCATACTCCAGGGGACATCACCACACTCCAGGGGACACCAGCCTGCTCCAGGGGATGTCACCATACTCCAGAGGACACCACTGTGCCCCAGGGGACACCATCCTGCACCAGGGGATGGCACCACACTCCAGGGGATGTCACCACCCCACTGCAGGGGACACCACTGTGCCCCCAGGGGATGCCACCATACTCCAGGGGACACTATCCTGCTCCAGGGAACACCATCTTGCACCAGGGGACACCATCCTGCCCTAAGGTTATCACCACACTCCAGGGGATGGCACCATACTCCAGGGGATGGCACCACCCTGCCCCAGGGGACACCAGAGCAGGGCAGGAGATGCCAGCACTGCCCCTCCATGCCCAGGAGCCCTCTGGGCCCAGGCCACAGGTGGGGAACCCCACGGTGAGAGGCTCCTGATCAAAGATCCCAAAATTTGGGTGATCTGAGTGATGCCACGGTGCTGCTGAGCAGCTCAGCGTTCCCTGCACAGGCACATCCAGGCCCCAATCCCAACCCCAGAGCATTCCCTGCACATCCAGACCCCAAATCCAACCCCAAATCCAACCCCAGAGCATTCCCTGCGCAGGCACATCCAGACCCCAATCCCAACCCCAGAGCATTCCCTGCACATCCAGACCCCAAATCCAACCCCAAACCCAACCCCAGAGCATTCCCTGCACAGGCACATCCAGACCCCAAACCCAACCCAACCCCAGAGCATTCCCTGCACATCCAGACCCCAAATCCAACCCCAAATCCAACCCCAGAGCATTCCCTGCGCAGGCACATCCAGACCCCAATCCCAACCCCAGAGCATTCCCTGCACAGGCACATCCAGACCCCAATCCCAACCCCAGAGCATTCCCTGCACATCCAGACCCCAAATCCAACCCCAAACCCAACCCCAGAGCATTCCCTGCACAGGCACATCCAGACCCCAAACCCAACCCAACCCCAGAGCATTCCCTGCACATCCAGACCCCAAATCCAACCCCAAATCCAACCCCAGAGCATTCCCTGCGCAGGCACATCCAGACCCCAATCCCAACCCCAGAGCATTCCCTGCACAGGCACATCCAGACCCCAATCCCAACCCCAGAGCATTCCCTGCACATCCAGACCCCAAATCCAACCCCAAACCCAACCCCAGAGCATTCCCTGCACAGGCACATCCAGACCCCAAACCCAACCCAACCCCAGAGCACTCCCTGGACAGGCACATCCCGGCCCCAATCCCAACCCCAGAGCACTCCCTGCACATCCAGACCCCAAATCCAACCCCAAACCCAACCCCAGAGCATTCCCTGCACATCCAGACCCCAAATCCAACCCCAGAGCACTCCCTGGACAGGCACATCCCGACCCCAAACCCAACCCCAAATCCTTCCTCCTCTGCTCCTGTGGGGTTTTCCCCATTTCAGGGTATTTCCTACAAAATCTCAAGGCTTGAACAAACACAGCCTCAAGCAAAGCCACGGCAGCTGAAGAGCCTGGTGGGACTGGAGATGGAAACTTCCTTCCTCTGAGGGTTTTGGTGTCCTGCAAACCCTGGGCAGCACCATAACCACACCCAGCTCTGAGCACTGAGCAGAGGTGACACCAGCCACAGCCCAAGCTCAGCCATGGTGACGTGCCCCAGTGCCACCACTCCAGGTCACCTCCTGGGCCAGCAGTGCCCAGTGAGCACCAAAGGAGCGAGGAGCAGGTCACAAATCCATGGAATATCCCAAGCTGGAAGGACCCACAGGCATCCCCCAGTCCAGCTCCTGGTCCTGCACAGACACCCCAACAGCTGAGGGTGTAACAAAACCAATTCCAAGGGCAGCTACTCCACAGCAAGACGTTCCTGCCGAGTCCAAGCTCTTGGAGAACCTCCTTGGCCACAAACTCTGGGTTCTGGTCAGAACTGGCCCAGGGTTAGGGGATCCTGCTGCTCCCATGGGATCTCTGCCACGTTCCCATCCAGCAGGAATGGCAGGGTCCAGCAGGATCCCAAACATAGCCCACAGCACCGGCGAGGATTAGCACAGGTTTGTGCCAACCCAAGGAATTCTCCTCCGGGCTGGGCTCTCTCAGGGCGGACACCTGGATTGTCCTTCAGTCACTGGACAACACCAGCTCTGCCTCCATGAATGCACTCATTGTCCACAAACTGCTGCAGGACCCCCTGGAGCCCCTTCCTCAGCCTTTACTCCATGGAAACACCTCCAACCGCATTATCCCAGGTCATTCCTGGGAACTCCTCCCAGCTGTCCCAGGCTTTTCTCCATTTCACCACCCATGAGCAGGAGCAGGGGTGGATGTCACCGACCCCAGGGCAGGACTGGGCTCACTGTGGCTGAGCAGGGACAGGGACACCTCGGGCACTGGATGTGACACAATCCCAGACTGCCCACAGAGCACAGCAGCATTCCCTGCACCTCATCCCTCGGAGCAGGCAGCCAGCAGAGCCCAGCAGCCGTGTCAGCACCAAATTTGCACTTTTATGGCAAAAGCCTCTGGCACAGAATGGAAAAATGGAATCTGTGAGGAGTTCACTTCCTCCTCCTGGGCCCAAATTTCCTTGCCAGCCTCCCGGTGCTGGTGCTGCAGGTTGGGAACCTCCAAGGGGCACCAAGGAGGGGATGGGACAGAAACCTGCCCCAAAAAAACCTCACTGGCAGCAAAACCCAACAGAGGCAGCGAGAGGTGGCAGAGCCTGGTCGTTCCCACAGCTCTGTCCCATCTGCCAGGCACCCAGGGCTCCATTCCTGGGTGATTCCCCTGCTCCAGGCTCAGCCATCCCAAGCCTTACCCGTGAGAAAGGGAGGGGAGGGCTGGGCTCCCCCGCCAGCCCCGCGAGGTTCTTTATCTCGTTACTCTAATGCAAACAGACTTCTGTGAGCTCTTTCACATCCAAAATTTCACCATTGTGGCGACCGCAGGCCTGGCAGCCTCTCCCCCGCCTGGAAAGGGAACAAACTTCCCAATCATTTCTAAATAACCATTTCAAGAGCACAGCTTTTCTTCTTTCATCCCACAAAAGGCAGAAATTTTGCTCGGGACCGCAAGCTGTCAACTTCCCAGCAAACCCCAAATCCCACTTAACTCTCTATTGTAAACAGTGTAGTATTGCGCTCCCACATCAATAAATAACATTCCTGAAGGAATTATTTCTGTGTTTGATTCACATTTGTTCTGCATATGCCACTGAGCCCAAGGTATTCACAACGTTCAACTCCTAAAAGCCTCGGCTTTCAAAAGGGCCGCGCGCGAGGCGCTGGGGCGAGCCCTTCCCGGGGGATTGTGAGAGCCAGGATGAAATCCCAAATCAAGGATGTCATTTGTGCCCCCCCCCCCCCCCCCCCCCCCGCCCCAAACAACTCCTTCATTTCAGGATTAAAAAATGAAATGGCTCCAAAGTGCCTCTCAATGGGGTTGCTGAGCTTCAAGGCCCAGATGGGGCTGGCAGGGGGAGCCTGGGTGTCCCACTGGATGTTGGCCCTTCCTGGTCTGCTCCAGAGGGGCCAGGATCCTTGGGAGAGGGATTTGGGATGTTGGGATGAGGCTGGAATGGCCCAGCCCAGAGCCCCCTGCTCAGACCTGGCTGATGGCCAAGGCAAGGTGGGAATGGTGTCCCTGTGCCCCTCCCTCAGGTGAGAGCCCACCTGCAGAGCTGCCCCAGCCCTGGGGCCAACAGCAGGAGGACGTGGAGCTGCTGCAGAGAGCCCAGAGGAGGCCCCGGAGCTGCTGCAGGGCTGGAGCCCCTCTGCTCTGGAGCCAGGCTGGCAGAGCTGGGAATGTTCCCCTGGAGAAGGGAAGGCTCCAGGCAGAGCTCAGAGCCCCTGGCAGGGCCCAAAGGGGCTCCAGGAGAGCTGCAGAGGGACTGGGGACAAGGGACAGAGGGACAGGAGCCAGGGAATGGCTCCCACTGGGAAAGGGGAGATTGGGCTGGGATCTTGGCAAGCAATTCCTGCCTGGGCTGGAATTCCCAGATTTGCTGTGGCTGCCCCTGGATCCCTGGCAGTGCCCAAGGCCAGGCTGGACACTGGGGCTTGGAGCAGCCTGGGACAGTGGAAGATGTCCCTGCCATGGATGGGGATGGAATAGGAATGGGATTAAGGGTCCTTTCCCACCCAACCCATTCCAGGATTCCGTGACCACAGATGGGCAAAGACCAAAGCAGTTCCTGAGGGCTCTGAAAGACTTCAGAATAAAAAGCTCTAGCAGGAGAGAGGGGTGAAGGTGGAAAATGGGAATAACTTGGGTTACAGAAACCCAGAAATTATTCCAAATCCGTTTCCATGGATTGGCAGGAGCTCCTTTGCATTCCCACAGGTGTTTCCTCACCAAACCTCCAGGGAAGACGCTCCAGAGCCATCTCTGCATGAGCAGAAGCCTCAATCCCACCAAAGTTCCATCCCTGCCCCTTCCCCGCTTGGAAATCCCAAAAGTGAGCAGCACAGGGATTAACCCTGTGGAAATGAGGAATCCCTTCAGCCCCTCTGCAGATCCGCCATCCCCGGCACCGGGATGGGATTTGGGATTTGACCATTTCAACTCTCCACAGTGGGCGTCTGTCTCGCTGCACTAACAAAGAATTCCTCGGGAAGATTTCGGAAACAGAAGGATTATTTAGCCACCCACACACAGGCAAAATTAACCAGTCATGGAAATTCAAGATAATAAATGCCATAATTTTGCCTTTAACTTCACAAAATTTTTTTTCCCCCTCTAAAAGTGAATGTTTCTAATTTATGGAGAGAGAGAAAGAAGGAGGGGGGGGGGGGGAAGAATAAAAAAACCCTTTCATTACTTTGTTTTTCCATGGATCAGAACTCCCCAAATATAAGGAATTAACACGCTAATGTAAACACCCGTCTGCTCGTGGCGCTGGAACAGATTTACCCAGGCACTACAAAAGGCTGCCCCTCACTGATCACCAGCCCCAACTGGAGACTTTTTGTATAAAAACAACCCTATAAAGCTTTTTTTTTTCATCTAAATGAGAAAGTGGCCGTGCTCCATTGTTCCCAAAAAAAAGCTGGAAAGGATGAGCTGCACCTCCGGAGATCACAGGGATGGGGAAGGAGAGGGAACCTGGAAGGGATGTGAAACCTCACACTTCAGGCAGGCTCTAACACAGCTAATGGGGATTGGAAGGAAATAAACGAGGGATTTGGGACCATCTGAGCTGCTGAGGGAGTTTCTGCAGGATTGGAAGCTCCTGACTCCTGGATTTTGGTGTCCAGGCAGGACAAGCCCCAGCAGCGCAGGCCTGGAGATCCCACAGTTCCCCAGCAGCTAAGAACAAACTTATTCCGTTCATTTCCTTCAGCTACAGCTTTCCAAAGGCTCCCCTGGGCTTCCCACAGATCAGAAAGGTTGGGAAAGCCCTCTGAGATCATCAAGTCCAAGTTTTGTCCAAATACCCCATCCCCACTGAACCCTACCCCAAAGTGCAACATCCACTTGTCCCTGAGCACTTCCAGGGGTGGTGCCCTGAGGAGCTGCTCCAGAGCTTCACCATTCTTCCAGCAGAGCAATTCCTGCTCAAACCCAACCCCTCCCCACTGATCCCTTGGAATTCAGCCTCCCAAGAACCCAAATGTGGCCAAATCCTGTGGGATGGCCCCACGACACACCACAGCCCCCTGAGTGCCACGTCCACGTCCTGCACCCGCAGCAGAGGATTCCCCCAGGACACACTCCTGCCTTTCCTGCTTCCCTTGCTCATTCCCTGGAAGTGCTGAGACCCCAGCAGGACCTTCCCATCCCCTTCTCCCACCTGGCTGAGAATTTGTGTGATTGCAGCACCAATACCATCAGTTCCTTTCCATTTTTCCTTTTCCCTTCCCTTTTCTCTTTCCATTTTTCCTTTTCCCTTCCCTTTTCTCTTTCCATTTTTCCTTTTCCCTTCCCTTTTCTCTTTCCATTTTTCCTTTTCCCTTCCCTTTTTCCCTTCCCTTTTTCCTTTTCCCTTTTTCCCTTCCCTTTTTCCTTTTCCCTTCCCTTTTTTCCTTTTCCCTTCCCTTTTTCCCTTCCCTTTTTCCTTTTCCCTTCCCTTTTTCCTTTTCCCTTCCCTTTTTCCCTTCCCTTTTTCCTTTTCCCTTCCCTTTTTCCTTTTCCCTTCCCTTTTTCCTTTTCCCTTCCCTTTTTCCCTTCCATTTTTCCTTTTCCCTTCCCTTTTTCCCTTCCATTTTTCCTTTTCCCTTCCCTTTTTCCCTTCCATTTTTCCTTTTCCCTTCCCTTTTTCCCTTCCATTTTTCCTTTTCCCTTCCCTTTTTCCCTTCCATTTTTCCTTTTCCCTTCCCTTTTTCCCTTCCATTTTTCCTTTTCCCTTCCCTTTTTCCCTTCCATTTTTCCTTTTCCCTTCCCTTTTTCCCTTCCATTTTTCTTTTCCCTTCCATTTTTCCTTTCCTTTCCCTTTTTCCTTTTCCCTTCCATTTTTTCTTTCCCTTTTTCCTTTCCCTTCCATTTTTTCTTTCCCTTTTCCTTTCCCTTCCATTTTTTCTTTCCATTTTTCCCTTTTTCCTTCCCCTTCCCCTTTTTCTTTCCATTTTTCCTTTTTCCTCTCCTCTTTCCTTCCATGGCTGCTCCCTCATTTGGCAACACCCAGAGTGACAGGAGCCAAGGGAAGAGCAAAGCTCCTGGATGAGACTGGAAAAACAACAGAAAAGGAGCTGCATTCCCACAGACATCAGGAGGGAAGGAGAAACCACCTCAGGAACGGCCATGGGATGGTGTAAAATAAAATAAATCCTGGCTCCCATACAAAGCCCACGTTTGCCTCCAGCTCGAGGTCTCTCAATCCCAGCCCCCTCCGCTCTGCCCATAACTCAAAAGGAGAAATGATTTAAAAATTGGTTTTTACAAAAAAGGAGTTGATTCAGTCCGAGGAGTCAGCGAGGGGAAGTTCAGCCCTGGATCTCCAGCGGTTCAGGACATAAGGGATTGATTGCTCCAGCTTGGATAATCTCCGTGGCTCCCAGGCCCCACTGAAGTGGTTTCCAAGAGCTAAAGCCTTGGATCAGCCTGTCAAACCCTGGGAAAACTCTGGGAAAGCCACAGCGAACATGCTGGAAGTGGGAGCCTGCCCCTGAAACCCCAGAGTGTGCACACACCAAATTAATAACGCACAGTGGCAACCCCTTCCCAAAGGCCCCACGCCCCACCTTCCCCACAGCCCCTTCCCTGCAATTAAACCCCAAAAGAAAGGAAAACTCTGGGTGAAATCTGACTTTTCACACTCTGAGTGCACTTAGGATCAGAGTTGCTTGGTCGTGATGACCAAATCCCTCTTTTTCAGCACAGCAATGGGGTCAAAGCACCTCCCATGGGAATGACCCCAAATCCCATCCCCGATGCCTCGAGCCCAGTTGGGCTCCTCCAGCTGAGCTTTGGGAATTCCTCTGTCCCTGTGCACAAACCTGACCTGTCCAGCTGGAATTCCTAAAGGAGGGATTTAGAATGCAAACAAGGAGGAGTTTTTGGGGAATCTGAACAAAAAAAAAAAAAAAAATCCCAAATTTCTTGACCAGGAGCACGATGATCCAAGCTGAGCCCTCACAGTCACTGTGGGCAGCACACTCCTGCTCCATGAAAAACAGGCAAAAAGGGATTCCTGCAGTTCCAAGGGGTTTCCTGCAGGTTCACAGAATCACAGAATTTTTAGGTTGGAAGAGACCTTTAAGATCATCGAGTCCAACCCATGTTCCAACACCTCAACTAGATCATGGCACCAAGTGCCACATCCAGTCTTTTTCTAAACACATCGAGGGATGGTGACTCCCCAACCTCCCTGGGCCAGTATTCCAGTATTTGACCATTCTTTCTGTGAAAAACTTTCTCCTTAATTCCAGCCTGTATCTCCCTTGGTGCAGCTTGAGACTGTGTCCTCTAAAAAAAAGCACTTTTTCTCCAGTGTTTTTCTTTTAAACATGCATTGTTACCTTTTTAACGCCAATGTACCATCCATTTATCTTTTTCCCTGCCCACAAAGCATCCATATTCATGTTAATCACAAGTGTAAAAAAAATTAGACATCTGGCATAAAATATTTTGGGGGGGGGGCATTTAAAAATTTTATCTAAAATGTCTTATCTACAAAAAAATCCAATATATATGTACATTATAGCCACACAGAGGCATAAGAATACAGTGCAGTTTAAGATGAAGTGCTGTGACTTGGCAATTCTGCCCAGGGCTTGTGGAAATGTGGGCCACCATTGGCTCTGGGGCTGCTTGCCTCAGGGTGATGCCAGGATGGAAAAGGAGCTGTGGGACTCCTCACCTGTCCCATCCCTGCTCTGGATGTTCCAAGGCTGAGCTGGGACACACAACTGACAAATTTCCACCAAATCGCCCCAAACCTGCCGCTCCAAAGGGAATTATCCCAAATTCCTCCCCAAAGCTGATGCTGCATTTCCTACACCTCAGTCCCAGATTTACCCCTTCACCAGATTTTTGTTCTTTTACACCACAAAGAGGCCACCAGGTAATTTTAATTTTTTTTAGCAGAATGGGCGTTTCTTGAAACTTGACAAAAATCATGGAATGGTTTGAGTGGGAAGGGACCTTAAGGATCATCCTGTCCATCCCCTTGCCATGGGCAGGGACACCTCCCACTGTCCCAGGAGGATCCAAACCCCAGTGTCCAACCTGGCCTTGGGCACTGCCAGGGATCCAGGGGCAGCCACAGCAAATCTGGGAATTCCATTCCAGAGCCTTCCCACCCTCCCAGCCAGGAATTCCTCCATAAAACCTCTTCTAATCCTATTTTCCCTCAGTTTAAAGCCATTCCCTGTGTCCTGTCCCTCCATGCCCTTGTATATACACACATATACATATATACATTTATTTTTATATAGATATATAAAAAAATCTGCCACATTAAGAAACTCACTATGGAGAAGGAGCTGGGATCCACACAGGAATCCCTGGATGCACCTATGGAATATCTGCCTGACAGCCTCTCCAGCACCAACATCACCAGTTCCTTTCCTTTTCCTCCCCTTCCATGGCTGCTCCCTCATTCTGCAATATCCAGAGTGACAGGAGCCAAGGGAAGAGCAAAGCTCCTGGATGAGACTGGAAAAACAACAGAAAAGGAGCTGCATTCCCACAGACATCAGGAGGGAAGGAGAAACCACCTCAGGAACAGCCACGGGATGGTGCAAAATAAATAAAAATAATTAAAATAAATAATTTTTAAAATGAATAAAATAAATAGAATACATGAATAAAAATAAATAAAATAAATAAAAATAAGTAAAAATAAAGAATTAAAATAAATTCAAAATAAAATTAATAAACTTAATAAAAATAAATAAATTAAAATTAAATAAACTAGATAAATAAAATAAATAAATAAAAATATATTAAAAAATAAATGTGCCCTCACCCCAGAGCAGTGAGGGATAATTCAGATTTACGAGCTGCCCGTGCTGGTTTGGACTGACATCACAGTGACTGGAGCCTGACAGATAAGAAAAGTCAACAAATCCCAACTTCAGTCCTTATAAAGCCTCTGCCATGGGCATCAGCTGCACGCCAGGCCAGGCCAGCCCTGTGATCTGCTGGGTGTCACCTCCGGGGCCGTGGCAGGAGAGCCCAGAGGTGGGAGAGGAGCTCTCGTCAAGGAGGGCGTTTCTGTGGCGTTCCTCCTTTCATTTCTGGCTCTTCCCTTCCTCCTTTCATTTCTGCGTCTGTGGAATCCTAAACAATCATCCAAGGCCAGGCTGGACACTGGGGCTTGGAGCCCCCTGGTCCATGGGAGCTGTCCCTGCCCTGGATGAACTTCAAGGTCCCTTCCAACCCAAACCACTCCATGGTTCTCTGATTAACTGAAGAAATTGTTGCCCTTTAAGGAACTTGACCAAAGTTGCTCTTTTTGTTTTTAATGTTCTGCTCCTGATGATTCAGGAAGGGCTGGAGGGACACCAGAGGCACCAGCAGCAGAGCCTGGATCCCCCTGTGAAGGAGAATCCCCTACAAATCCCACCCTGCTAAAGAGCTGCTCACCCTACAAATGGATTTCATGAACTTTTCCACACTAAAGACTCACTCAGCCTATAAGGAATTCTCCTTCAGCTTTCCTAAAGCAAACCTGGGACAGCAAAACCAGAGAGTCTGCACCCAAGTTATGCCCTAAACCCAGAATTATCACCTGCCACCTCCTTTGGAATGCAAACACAGAGTTATTGGGGTATGAGGACCAAAGAAAATCCCAAATTTCTTGACCAGGAGCACAGTGATCCAAGCTGACCCCTCACAGCCACAGCAATTCCCTTACACTCCTGCCCCAGGAAAATCAGGAAAATACAGATTGTTGGAACCCCAGATGCCGAGAATTTTGGACTCAGGCACAGACCTTCAAGAGAACACTGCATTTGACCTGAGAGCATAAAGAAAGCTTCCAAAGTTAATTGGCAGCACTAGAATTAGGAGTGTATAATTTGAATAGAAATGTGTAATGTCACCTAGTAAAAAACTTAAAGAGTTTAAAGTTTTAAAATATAATTAAATATATAAGACAAGATGAAAGTTTTAGAGCAGAAGCTAGCCCTTCTTCACAAGTTTAAGTAATATTTTATAATTAGACCAAAAAGTCCACATTATGACATAGAAATAATTAGTTATTAAGTTAAAAATAAAAATAATCTAAGTATCATTGCTTAATTAGAGAGTGTTTCCTTAAAAGACCTTATCAAAATTAATACAGAGCCATCTTATAACTTACTAGTAAAATACTGTAAAACTTACAACTTATAGGATTGTAATATAAATAAAAAATATTAAATATTCAAATCCAAACACAAAATGCCATCTCAAACACTTTCAATCCCAACCTTAACAGGGAAAAAAAGAAAAAAAAAACACAACAAAAAAAATCAGCAAGGGATTCCTGCAGTTCCAAGGGGTTTCCTGCAGGTTCAGGTTGATGCCAGGATGGAAAAGGAGCTGTGGGACTCCTCACCTGCCCCTTCCCTGCTCTGCATGTTCCAAGGCTGAGCTGGGACACACAACTGACAAATTTCCACCAAATCACCCCACAAAGAACCATCAGGTGAGACAGGACAGGAAAACTCCATTTTCCACATCAGAAATCAGACACTGAACAATTGTAAACCTAAAGTGAGCAGCTGCTTCCACTTTGTCCCAAATCCACCTCCTGGAATGTCCATCCTGTGTCCCCTGTGCTCACCCCACAGCCCCAACAAGGGGAAGAAGATGGAAAAAAAACCTCTCAGGAGAGCAAAATCTGCAGGGTCTCCTTATAAACCTGTGATCAATGCAGGAGAAAGGACAAAGGGACACCAGCCGTGCTCCCTAAATCCATTCCAGTGGCTGCAGGAGGATAATTCAGTAAATAACAGAGGGAGAGGGGTATTGGCACTGGGAGAGGTCTTGGGAGAGGGGGATAAGGCACTGGTGAGCTCTGGGGAGATGGTGAACCTTCCTTAAACCACCATTCCCTTGGGAATTCAACAGAAGTGGCCACAAATGGGAATTCCATCCCAAACTTCAACCTGGAGGTGTCCAGGGATGAGGTGACCAAGGTGTCCCTGCTCCATCTCCATCCCACCCCGTGTTCCCTGCCTGCCTCAACCACCATTCCCTTAGGAATTACACATGAGTGTCTAAGAAAAGGAATTCCATCCCAAACTTCAGCCATGGACACAACCTGGAGGTGTCCAGGGATGAGGTGACCAAGGTGCCCCTGATCCATCTCCATCCCACCCCATGTTCCCTGCTTGCCTCAACCACCATTCCCTTGGGAATTCAACAGGAGTGTCCAGGAACAGGAATTCCATCCCAAACCTCAGCCATGGACACAACCTGGAGGTGTCCAGGGATGAGGTGACCGAGGTGTCCCTGCTCCACCTCCATCCTACCACGTGTTCCTTGCCTGCCTCAACCCTCTTTCCATTTGGAATTCAACAGAAATGTCCACAAATGGGAATTCCATCCGAAACTTCAGCCATGGACACAACCTGGAGGTGTCCAGGGATGAGGTGACCAAGGTGTCCCTGCTCCATCTCCATCCCACCACATCTTGCCTCAACCCCCATTCCCTCAGGAATTCAACAGAAGTGTCCAGGAACGGGAATTCCATCCCAAACTTCAACCTGGAGGTCTGCCCTGGGATGAGGTGACCAAGGTGCCCCTGATCTATCTCCATCCCACCACGTATTCCCTGCCTGTCTCAACCCCAATTCCATTGGGAATTCAAATGAAGTACCCAGGAGTGGGAATTCCACCCCAAACTTCAGCCATGGACACAACCTGGAGGCGTCCAGGGTGTTCCTGCTCCATCTCCATCCCACCGTGTGTACCTGCCTGTCTCAACCCTAATTCCCTTGGGAATTCCACAAAAGTGTCAAAGAGTGGGAATTCCATCCCAAACTTCAGCCTGGAGGTGTCCAGGGATGAGGTGACTGAGGTGTCCCTGCTCCATTTCCATCTCCATCCCACCACATGTTCTCTGCTTGCCTCAACCCTCTTTCCCTTGGGAATTCAACAGAAGTGCAAAGGAGTGGGAATTCCATCCCAAACCTCAGCCACAGGTGTCCAGGGATGAGGTGACCAAGGTGTCCCTGCTCCATTCCCATCCCACCCCGTGTTCCCTGCTTGCCTCAACCACCATTCCCTTGGGAATTCAACAGGAGTGTCCAGGAATGGGAATTCCATCCCAAACCTCAGCCATGGACACAACCTGGAGGTGACCGAGGTGTCCCTGATCCATCTCCATCTCACCACGAGTTCCCTGCTTGCCTGCAGGGATGGTGGGACAGGGCTGGAGCTCCACGGGGCTTTGCAAGCCAAGGTGGGACCAGGGGATGGTTCTGAGGTTTCCCTGCTCCTGGAACCTGTCCAGCCTGGAAAAACTTGTCCTTTCTCACCCTCCATCCCGTCTGGAGCAAAACTCATCCAACAGCACCTTCTGGAAGCTCTCCAGCTCCCACCAGAGCCAGACACATCAGCCTCACCTCGAGAGGCAGAATCCCGGCCCTGGCTGCCAACATTTCCCTCAGAATCCCAAAAAAGCAGCAAAAAGCATCTCCAAAGGCCACAGTGCTCTGTACTGGAGCCCAGGAAATGTGGAAGGCATTAAAGGCTCACTTTCCCTGAGCAGAGAGGGAACACGGACCTATAAACAACGCCTTGGAGGCATTTCAGCAGCTCCATCTACACGGGGGCCTTTTTTATGATGATTTTTTAAGTCAATCAGAAATCGGCAGGGCCAGGAAGCCGTAAATTCAGCTTAAAAGGGAGAAAAGCAAATAAATGCTTGGAGGGGGTGGTGGGCAGGGGGGGGAAATGGGAATCACTGAAGGCTTCCAAAGCCTTGTTTGTTTGTGATAAAGCTCAGCTGTACACAAGCTGTCCCAGGCGGGCTCATGGTGACATTTCCCTGCAGTGGCACCACGGGGAGCGGCGAGCAAGGGGGTCTGTCAACATTTTATCAGCAGCAACTGTTCCCAGGGCTTTATGAGGCACAAAAAGCTCCCTTTCCTCGTGGCTGCTCGGGATGGGAAGGCTCTGACTCAGAGCAAATCGCTGGGATTGAAAAACCACATCACACAGAGCGGGGTTTGGTACTGGGGAGGGGAAGGGGAGAGGAGGTGGCACCCAAAACCTGGAGTTCTGAGGGGAAAACGTCTCCCAAAAAGCTCTTGGGGGTATATGGAACAAACTGGGGAGTCCCAGCACGGATATTAAGGCTCCATAAGGCAAGAACCGATAAAATGAGGGAAATAATCCAATTAGCCAACTCATCCTGTCCTTATTTCTATATAAAATAAAAGCACGGCGTAAAATTAAGCCTTAAAGACTCCAAGGTGGGCAGAGCTTTGCAGAGAAAACCCCTGGAGAGCAAGAGGAGAGGAGGAAGTTGGGATTCATGGAATAAAGACAGAGGGTGCCTGCAGGGGCGTCCAGCCCTTGGCCACAATCCCACAGGAACTGCAGGGCTGAGCCCCTGGGGACACCTGGGAGCACTCCCAGATCCCAGAGCTCTCCATAAACCAGGCAAGGGCCACGTGCACCCTCCATCAACCAGAAATAATTACTTATTAAGTTAAAAATAATCTAAGTATCATGTCTTAATTAGATAGTTTTTCCTTAAAGGACATTATGAAAATAAATACAGAGCCATTTTATCACTTATTAGTAAAATACTGTAAAACTCACAACTTACAAGACTATAATATCAATAAAAATATTAAATATTCGAATCCAAACAAGAAAAATGCCATCTCAAACATTTTCAATCCCAACCTTAAGAGAAAAAAAAAATTAAAAGAAAAAATCACCAAGGGATTCCTGCAGTTCCAAGGGGTTTCCTGCAAATTCAGGTTGATGCCAGGATGGAAAAGGAGCTGTGGGACTCCTCACCTGTCCCATCCCTGCTCTGGATGTTCCAAGGCAGAGCTGGGACACACAACTGAAAAATTTCCACCAAATCACCCCACAAAGAACCATCAGGGGTGGGAATGGGTGGGATTCAGGGTCCCTTCCACCCAAAACATTCCATGGTTCTGTGAAACCACCACATCCCAAGGAGCCCGTGGAACAGGGCTGGGACCCTGTGGGACAAGGATGGCACTGCCCAGGCAGGGCATGGGGACACCTGTGAGGAGAGGGGCTAGAGCACCCCAGAGGAAAAGGCTCCCAAAAGAACCCTCAGTCCCCACAGGAGGTCACCAGGAAGATGCAGGAACAAAACACAACAACAGGTTCTCACTGAAAACCCCCCGAGGTTCTGCAGCTTCACCCATGGAGGTTCCCAAGGTAAAAGCCTGGCCTAAAAGTGTGAGCTGGAGTTTAAACGAGACCTCCCCTGGCTGTGCCCTGCAAACCAAACCTCCTGTGGCCTGAGGGTCCTCCCAGCTGAACTTCCAGTGCAACAAACGTGGCTGAGCAGGTTCTGCACAGTCATGGAATGGCTTGGGTGGGAAGGGACCCTAAATCCCACCCAGTGCCACCATCCATGGCAGGGACACCTCCCACTGTCCCAGGTGGATCCAGCCTGGCCTTGGACACTGCCAGGGATCCAGGGGCAGCCACAGCAAACCTGGGAATTCCAGCCCAGCCAGGAATTCCTTGCCAAGATCCCAGCCCAATCTCCCCTTTCCCAGTGGGAGCCATTCCCTGGCTCCTGTCCCTCTGTCCCTTGTCCCCAGTCCCTCTCCAGCTCTCCTGGAGCCCCTCCAGGCCCTCTGAGGATTCCCTGGATTTCTCCCTTCTCCAGGGGAACATTCCCAGCTCTGCCAGCCTGGCTCCAGCCCTGGAAGCATTTCCATGACCTCCTCTGGGCTCTCTCCAGCAGCTCCACTTTGCATTTTTCATTCCAGGCCCTGAGATGCCTCCCAACAGTCCCATGGAGGGTCGAGGCTGCTCCAGGTGCGTGCCCAGCTCCCGAAGCCCAAGGAACAGCTCCTTTCCCTGTGCCACTTTTCCAGTCAGCTCTCCCCTGGGAGCAGCCCAGGTGTGCATCCCTGGCCCCACACGAGCTCCCTCCCCAGAGCAGAGCCGCAGTAGCTGCAAACACAAACTCCTGCAGCTGCGCCAACAGCCCCTCTCCGCAGTAACCCCTGAAAGGGGACGCGTGAAAAGCCCCCATTTACGGGGCCAGTGCCCCTCTGTAAAACAGCCAGGCGGGCACAGGTGGCTGATAAAAGCGCACTTTAACAGCCACACTTGCAAAAGAAATTTATAAGAGCGAGCAAAGCTCGCAGCCTTTTAATTGCATGTCAAACTCTGGGCTCTGAGACCCAAACCAGATTCCCGCAGCCCGTGCCAAGTGCTTCCAGATATTCCGTGTCTGGAGCAGATCCCCCGGCTAGCAAGGGGTTAAACCTCAGCTTCTGAGGCCAGGGAGGCTTGAAGGCAATGCCACCAACCCTGAAGGAAAGCAGAGAACGTTTCTGCCAGCTTTGTTCCAAATAAAAAAGGTTATTAGAAACAGCCCCAGCCGCTGTTAACAGGAACGGCCCGACAAGGAGACGTTTACAAAGCAGCTGAACTTGTAAATAAATGGAATTAATCCCCAGCAAATTCCTTTGATCCACAGGACACGAATTCCCTTTCCCTGCAGAGCTGCTCATTAATAGCTCCACGTTCCACTTGTGTCACCCGCCAGCGAGCCCGAAGGAAAACACTTCAAGTCACAAAGGGATCTCTGGGTTCCCCTGGGCCAGGGGATTTCTGGGCACAAAAATGAGTCACAAAGAGATCTCCAGGTTCTCCTGTGCCAGTGCATTTCTGGGCACAAAGAGACCTCCAGGATCTCCAGAGTCAATGGATTTCTGGTCACAAAGATCTCTGGGTTCTTCTCTGCCAAGGGATTTCTGGTCACAAAGAGATTTCCAGGTTTTCCTGTGCCAGTGCATTTCTGGCCACAGAATTCTCCAGTTTTTCCTGTGCCAGTGGATTTTTGGTCACAAAGAGATCTCTAGGTTCTCCTCTGCCAGTGGATTTCCGGTCACAAAAATTCATCACAAAGAGATTTCCAGGTTTTCCAGAGCCAGTGCATTTCTGGTCACAAAGAGATCTCCAGCTCCTCCTGTGCCAAGGGATTTCTGGTCGTGGAGAGATCTCCAGGTATTCGTGTGCCAGTGCATTTCTGGTCACAAAAACATCTCCAGGTTCTCCAGAGCCAGCGGATTTCTGGTCACAAAGAGATCTCCAGGTTCTACACTGCCAAGAAACTTCTGGTCACAAAAATGAGTCACAAAGAAATCTCCAGCTCCTCCGGTTTCAGTGCATTTCTGGTCACAAAGAGATCTCCAGCTTCTCCTCTGCCAAGGGATTTCTGGTTATGGAGACATCTCCAGCTCCTCCTCTGTTAGTGCATTTCTAACCACAGAGATCTCCAATTTTTCCTGTGCAGGTGCATTTCTGGTCACAAAAATATCTCCAGGTTCTTCTGTGCCAACAGATTTCTGGTTACAAAAAGATCTCCAGGTTCTTCTCTGCCAAGAAATTTCTGGTCACAAAGAGATCTCCAGGTTTTCCTGTGCCAAGGGATTTCTGGGAAGCCCCAGGAGGGGCTGATGAGCAGCAGGAGCAAGAGGGCACTCAGGGAACTCCTCACCCAGAGGCAGGTGAGGCCCTGGGATGGATTCCCAGAGCAGCTGTGGCTGCTCCATCCCTGGAGGTGTCCAAGGCCAGGCTGGAGCACCCCGGGACAGTGGAAGGTGACCCTGCCCATGGGATGGGATGGCCTTGAAGGTCCCTTCCAACCCCAAAGCACACCAGGATTCTGGGATTGCTCTCAGCAGGGTGCTCACAGGTATTCATGTGAAATATTCAACACTCCAAGTCCCAGCCACCCAGCATTTCAGACACAGATCAAAGGCAGTGTCCTCACAGCTCCCTGGAGCACCTGGAGATTGGGATTTTCCCTTGGGATCTCAAGGCACTGCAGGGCCAGGGGTTCTCCTCAGGAACTCAGCCCCAGGGATCCCAAGCAGGCATCCCCAGGAGCAGCCCTGAGCCAGCCTCGGGGTCTCTGCAAACCCCAACACACTCAAACCTGCCCAGCCCATCCACAGCATCCCTGGGGCACCTCTGGAATCATGGAGAGCACAGGGAGGAGACACCAGGAGAGCCCAGCTGATCCCAGTCTAGGCTGGGCCTAAATTCCAGAATAATTCTGTTGTTTTTCTCCTCCTCTGCACTGAGGTGGAAAGGGAGGGATGAGGACACAGCACCAATAAACTCAGCCAGCACAGAGAGGGACCTGGCCACCTCCTCCTGGGAGCCAGCCACAAATCCCTGGAGATGGAACCATCCATCACATCCATGCCTGGGCAGGTTTCTCCACTCAGAACCCAAGGAACCAAGCCACAGAGGTGGAAAATCCATCCAGCTTCTCCCCATGCTGTCACGCTCCCCCAGCACCAGCTCCTACTGAGGGTGACATGGCAGAGATGGATTTTCCAAGTTTTAACGAAATGCGGACAGAAAGGAACAACAGAGGCTGCAAAGAGGCAAAGCAGAACAAAAGGAGAGGAAAAAGTTAGTCTGGATTATGTTGGAAATAGAGGGAAAAGCACTGGAAAGAGGAAGAAACCAGGAGATGTGAACCTCCATGAACACATCAGCCAGTGGAGAAGGAGGTGTTGGCCCAGAGGGCAAATTAACAGGAAGGACAGGTTATCAGAGGAATAATTATCATGGAATGGCTTGGGTGGGAAAGGATCTTCAAGATGATCCAGTGTCACCCTTGCCATGGGGACACCTCCCACTGCCCCAGGGGGCACCAACCTGGCCTTGGGCACTGCCAGGGATCCAGGGGCAGCCACAGCAAATCTGGGAATTCCAGCCCAGCCCCTGCCCACCCTCCCAGCCAGGAATTCCTCCTCAGCATCCCATGGAAGGTTCCAGTTCCCACAGCCCAGCTCAGACAACCCCAAAGCAGCTCAGGGCCAAGAACTGCTCCTCTCCAGAACTGTCCTCCCTTTGCTTAATCCAGGACTTTCCACGGCCTTTGGGGATTTTCTCCTGAAGGAGAAGCCACAACTGAGACACCCAGAGCTGGGTCCCCAGCAGGATCCCCAGGACAAGGCGTTGGCAATGTGACAATCCCAGGAAACCCCAAACACTCAGCACTGGCAACTCTGATCCCCAGTGCCAGGCAGGAACAGCTTCCCAAGGGCTTCCCAACTCCCCTGGGAAGCTGAAAACATGGAAAACCCCAACCCTGGAGCAGGAGCTGCTCCAAGAGGAAAGCTCTGCTGGTTTTTAATGGGCACACCAAGGGAAAGCTGGCACAGTGGGATGGGGATCAGTGGGGAAGCAGCACAGCTCCCTCAGCCTCTGCCTTCAGGGAGGAGGTCAAACACCAACACCTGCAGGCACCTCCTGCTCCTCCCTCCCTACACACAGGAGCAGTTTCTGCCCCAAACCTTTCCCCCTCACCCATCCCAGCATCAGACACAGCCAACGCCCCCAGCCAGCTGCATCCCACAGCTTTTCCTCTTCCTTTGCCCAAGACCTGGCTTTAGTTTTCCCTACAAATGCTTCCTAAACTCTTCCTGAATCTGCCTGAGGCCAGGAAGGCTCCGTGCCCTCTGCTCTAGCTGCAGGACAGGGCTGCACACCTGGAATGCCAGGGAGAATCCCTCCAGACCAGCAGGATCATCTCCAACAGGCTCTTCCCACCCATCCCTATCATCGTCTGAATGGTTTTTTCCCTAATTCCTGAGTTTTTTAAAGACCTGAGATGCCCAGAGGATGTTTCTGTGGAGGGTGTTTGGAACAGCAGGAATGGGAACACATCAGGACCCACATTTCCCTCCCAAACCTCCCAAGGAAATGGGGCAATCCCCACCTCTGGGGGATTCCATATTTCTGAGGATGTGGCACTTGGGGACACGGGACAGCGGTGGCCTGGGCAGTGCTGGGCTCAGTTCTCGCAGGGTTTTCCAACCTGAACAATCCCCAGTCCTAAGGCACAGGTGAGCTTGGCCCAGGTCAACACCCACCACCAAAAAGCTGAAATTTTAAATGAAAACCCCAAATCCCACCTTCCCTGAAAACACAGGACATGGGAATGTCCCTGGTGCTGCTGGAGCTCCTTCCTTTGGAGCTGGATCCCAGCCTTTCCCAGCCTCCCTGAGGAACCAAGAGTGAGCAACAGCAGATGGAGACCCCAAATCGAAGCCACCAGGGTGTCCCAGCCATCTCCTCCCTGTCCCCACAGGAACCTGACCTGCTCCAAAAAAACCAGGAAAGGGGAACAAAGCAGTTCTTCCTGGCCTGGAGGAACTAAAGGAACTGAAGGACACCTTCCTTGAAATGAAAGCTGTTCTAAATTTGCCATAGATGGGAATTGGAAGAATATGTGGAGAGGTTTAAACGACCTGAGCCTGACAGCAGAACTTGGGGGCTTTGCAAAAAAACCTTGGAGGGAAGGGAAGCCTTGGGCTGCTGCAGGAGCCCCTCAGTGGCTGCTGCAGCACCTGGCTGCAATTTGGCCCAGAGTGTCACGGGAAGGGCAGGCAGCTTGGCACCATGCCCTGAAAATGGAGCCACCATTCTTTGAAAAATGAATGAGTATTCCCTGAAAAATGAACTGCCATTCCCTGAAAATGGAGCCACCACTCCCCAAAAGATGAACTACCATTCCCTGAAAAAGGCATCACCATTCCCTGAAAACCAAACCACCGTTCCTTGACAACGGAACCACTGTCACAGCACGTGTCCCAGCTGAGATGGCCACAACACACAGAGTGTCACCACACAATTTCAGAAGGCTTCAACCCACCCACAGTAACACCTCACCTCATCAGGAGGCTTCAGGGCTCTGCCCACACACAGTAACACCGTTCCACTTCAGAGGGCTTAAAGTGTCTGTCCTTCTTGTCCTTCAGCCCAGCCTTTTATCCCCTCATGTTCATGACCTGCACCTGTGTGTGCCCTCTGCTCCCTCTGTGGTTGCTCAGCACACCTGGGCCCTCCAGGTCTCGTTGCTGTCAGTGCTGCTCACCTGTCCTGCACAGCTGTGCCCAATTAGGGATGAGTAGGGGCCACAGCCCCACTGCCCATCACCAAAAGCTGTGTGCCTACAGACCAGCACTCCCTGACAATGGAGCCACCATTCCACGAAAGCTAGGCCACCATTCCCTGAGAACCAAACCACCATACCCTGACAATGGAGCCCCCATTCCATGAGAACTGAGCCAGCATTCCCTGAAAGCTGAGCCACCATTCCCTGAGAACCAAGCCACCATTCCCTGACAATGGAACCACCATTCTCAGCCACCACCACAGCACACGTCCCAGCTGAGATGGCCACAACACACAGAGTGTCACCGCACAATTTCAGAAGGCTTCAACCCACACACAGTAACACCTCACCTCACCAGAAGGCTTCAGGGCTCTGCCCACACACAGTAACACCATTCCACTTCAGGGGGCTTCAAGTGTCTGCCCTTCTTGTCCTTCAGTCCAGCCTTTTATCCCCTCATGCTCACACATCACACCTGTGTGCCCTCTGTGGTTGCTCAGCACACCTGGGCCCTCCATGGCTCCTTGCTGTCAGTGCTGCTCACCTGTCCTGCACAGCGGTGCCCAATTAGGGATCATTAGGGGCCACAGCCCCACTGCCCATCACCAATAGCTGTGTGCCTACAGGCCCCCATTCCCTGAAAGCTGAACTGCCATTCCCTGAAAATAGAGCCACCATTCCCTGAAAATTGAACCAGCTTTCCCTGACAATGGAGCCACCATTCCGCAAGAACTGAGCCAGCATTCCCCGAAAACTGAACCACCATTCCATGACAACAGAGCTACCATTCCCTGAAAATTGAATAAGCATTCCCTGGAAACTGAACCACCATTCTCTGACAATTTAATTATCATTACCTGACAAATGAGCTACCATTTCCTGAAAATTAAACCACCATTCCCTGAAAACCAAACCAGCATTCCATGAACATTAAACCACCATTCCCTGAAAACAGAACCACCATTCCTTGACAATGGAACCACCATCACCTAAAAACCAAACCACTGTTCCCTAAAAACTGAATCACCGCTCCCCGTTCCCTGAGAACTGACTCACCATTCCCCAAAAATGGAACCACCATTTCCTGAAAATGGAGCCACCATTCCCTGAAAACAGAGCCACCATTCTCTGGTGTGGAAAACATGGAAAACAGCACTGGAAAACATGTGGAAAACAGAACTGCCATTCCCTGAAAACTGAGTCGCCATCCCCAGAAAACAGAACCAGCATTCCCTGAAAACTCAGCCACCATTTTTTGACAACCAAACCATCATTCCCTGAAAATGGAGCCACCATTCCCTGAAAACCAAACAACCATTCCCTGAAATAAGAACTGCCATTCCTTGAAAACAGAACCAGCATTCACTGACAATGGAACCACCATTCCCTGAAAATGGAGCCACCATTCCCTGAAAACAGAACCAGCATTCCCTGACAACCAAACCACTGCACCTCAGCTGCACAAGCCCAGCCCTCAGCACGGACCCATTTCCATCTCATTCCAGCCCCAGGGTGGATTCCCTGGGGATTGGAGCCGTTCCTTTCCCCGGGGTCACTCCCAGCCCAGGGAAGGAAGGGCTGGACAAAGCTCCCAGGAATTCCATGTCAGTGACATTCCCAAAAGGGCATTTTGGTCCAGCTGGCACCCTGTGCACGAGGTTTCAGCTCCCTCATTTGCAGGAAGGATCAGGTTTTGCTCACCTGAGCTCAGGGGCAGCTTGGGGTGGGTCTGGCACTCGGAGTTTGGGTGCCCAGCTGTGACCTTGGCAGAGCACTGGGATTCTGCCACATCCACCAAATGTTTGGCAGCTCCAGGTGAGGACCTGGAGACTCAGAGCACCCTGGCACAGTCTTTGGCATGGGAATGGGATGGGATTTATGGTCCCTTCCCACCCAAACCATTCCAGCTCCATGTCTGGATGCTCCGGGAATGCTCCTGAGGTTCTTCCCCATCTCCAGAGTCCCAGGGCAGGAGCAGTGCCCAGCTGGAGAGCACAGAGAGATCAAACCCCTCCCCATCACCAAAACCACCCATGGAATCTCTAAGAGGAGAAATCTGGGAAAACCCAGTCCATTTAAAAGGTTTATGAGCAGCCACATTTTTATTCTCTTTATTGAATTTATCATCCTGGGCAGCAGCATCCTGGTGGGAGCCATTCCCAGAGATTTTTGAGGTGATTCCATCACCTCTGCTGGCAGGGCCGTGCTGCCCAGAGCCCTGAGCTCCTCCACACCAAACCAGGCACGAATTGAGATTATGGTGGGGTCACTCTGAGCTGCCTCAGCCCCAGAGCCACGGGATCCTTGTGCTCCTGGGAGCAACTTCCCAGCCTTGAAATAAAAATCAGGAGAAGCAAGAGCAGGAAAAATCACAGCGCCCAACCCAAAAATCACAGTCCAGGCTGAGTGAAAGGAGGTTCAGGCTCCTCTTTCCCAGCTGAAATCCCAAAAACACAACAGCCATTCCTGATGGCTCTAAGGAAGCAGCAAGGAGTGCTCCTGCCTCCACTTGGCACTTTGCCTAATTATTAACTATTAATTATTAATTCTATCTCAGGGGCTGGAAGAGGTCCAAGGCCAGGCTGGATTTGCCCTGGAGCACCCTGGGATGTGGAAGTTGTCCCTGCTCACAGCAGAAGGCTGGAACTGGATGATCTTTAAGGCTCCCCCCAACCCAAACCATTCCATGATTGGAAGATTAAGGGTTTATTTCTAACATCTCTGGATTTCAAGAGTTTTAAAAGGTCTGAAAGGCAACCACACAAAAAGCTGTAGTTAAATTTGGATTTTCTGGAGCAGCCATGCCCAGGGAACGTGGATCCACTGCTGGGATCCCCCAGGCCCCACGGCCCTTCCTCACTCAGATGCTGAAATGAAAAAGGCCATGATTTAGCAGCTTCATTTCTGAGGTCATAAAAGGAATTGAGAGGGATGCCCATTTATTAATAAACTTCCTATGGAGTATAAATTTTCAAGGCAGACTTAAAGGCACAGAATTCCTGTTTAAATAAACAGTGAAACCTTCCCAGAACGCCAGGAAACGGGGAATAAAAAGCCCTTTTATGACAATAAGCACATTTGCACCGCAGCTCTGTGATGTGGGAGGGAGCAGAGGGGAAGCACGAGGAAGGGCAGAACCTGCTGAGATCTGCACAAAGCCCTCGGCACCTCCCCAGATGTGTCCTGCCCTTCCAGCCGCTCCCGCTCGCGTTTCCCATGCACGGCGCCGAGGGATCACATTGAACCTCAACTCCTGGCCTGAGTCACTTCAAAACCCCTCCCCAGTTCTGACATCATTCCCATCTCCTCCTGCTCCTCTTTCCTGCAGCTCCCATCCCATCCCAAGACATCCCTGGCACCGCTGGATGTCCCGGAGTGCGACCAGGGGGTGGCACACAGGGTGACAGAGCCCACAAGATGCCACCTCTGCCTCTGGGATTTCTCACACCTCATCTCCAGAGCCCAGAGAGTGAAGAAAACCCAGAAGTCCCAAACTTCAAAGGTTGCACTTGATGATCTTGGAGGCCTGGATGGATCGGGGCCGTGGTGACGGGAGCGGAGGCTCCGGCTCAGGGCAGACACTCGGGGAGGTTTTGTCTCAAAAAGCTTCCAGATCAAACACCAGTGGCAAGGGATGGCTCCCCTGCACGGAGAGGGCTGCTCAACACTCTTAAAATAACACATTTTGGGGCCAAGGCTTAATGAAAAAATATAGCAGGGGCTTCCAGAGCCGGCTGAGGTTTCCATCCAGCGCGAAACAAAAAAATCTCCTCCCCGTTTTCCTCGAGGAGGTTCTGCAGGAGGTTAACCAGAGGATGCTGAGGGCAGAGCCCAGCAGAATTCCCGCTGTTCATCCAGCTCCTCCTTGCCAGGAGGAAGGGGATGGCTGTGAACACCCCCTAAATTCTGCAGTGTTTAATTTAAACCCAGGCCCTCAGAGCCCTGGCAGTGCCTGCCCTCCATCCGTTGTTTCTCTAGTGGGACACATCATCCCCTGCACTGTGGGAGCCTCTTCCCAAAACCCTGCAAGCCCAGCCCGTGGGTGCCCATGTCCCTCCCCATCTCTCCAGCCCCAAGGATGCATTTCCTCTCCTAAGACTTTAATATCCCCAGCAGACGAGCAGCAGGAGCCAAGATTAAGAAGGTCTCGTTCCTAAATTCGACTGGAAAATCAAATTCCTGCTCCCCAAACCTGCCCAGGAGCAGAAGCCCCCATCCCATTATCCCCAGCCCGCTGTGGAAATCCTCCCAGCCACCAGAGCGACCTTTCCAAGGCTCTCCTGCTGCATCCAAAACTCCCAGTTTTTAATAAGCAGCCTCATTTTGCCTTGTTAAGGCAAACCCCCAGAATGAGAGCAGGAAGTTCAGCTCTGGGGGTGCCTCTGGAAGCCCTGGGGCAGGATAAACCCCAGCCCCCACCAAGCAGGAGCTTCCAGAGGCTCTGGCTGAGCCCAGCCTTGGCATGGGCACAGCACAGATCCCAGCCAGGGCTCCGTGACCTCTGGAAAACACGGAATGCCACCGGAGCAGTGACACCCAGCACGGGGACATTCCCTGCCTGGAAAAGGCACCAGGACCCAGCTGAGCCCAGAGGGATTCCAGCTGTGCTGCCCAGTGGCACCCAGAGCCCAGAAATGCCAAGGATTATCAGGATAATTCGGGTTATCAGGATAACTGGGGTTATCAGTACAACTGGGATTATCAGGATAATTTGGGTTTATCAGGATAATAGGGCACATGATCCAAAGTGCCTTTTTGGAACGTTGTTCCAGGCCAGCAAAAGGCCACCAGGCCGTGTCTGGAGACTGGGAAATGTCCCTGTGTCTCCTTGATCAACCTGTCCCAATCCAACCTGGATTAACCTGTCCCAATTCATCCTGTCCCAATTCATCCTGGATCAATTTGTCCAAATTCATCCTGGATCAACTTGTTCCAGCTCCTCCTGGATCAACCTGTCCCAATTCATCCTGGATCAATGGTCCAAACTCCCCCTGGATCCAGCCTGTCCCAATTAGTCCTGGATCAGCCTGTCCAAATTCCTCCTGGATCAGCCTGTCCCAATTAGTCCTGGATCAGCCTGTCCCAATTAATCCCAGACAACCTGTTCCAACTCCTCCTGGACCAGCCTGTCCAAATTCCAGATCAACCTATTCCAATTCCTTCTAGATCCAGCCTGTCCAACCTCCCCCTGGATCAGCCTGTCCCAATTAATCCTGGATCCATGTGTCCAAATTAATCCTGTCCCAATTAATCCTGGATCAGCCTGTCCAAATTCATCCTGGATCAACCTGTCCCAATTCATCCTGGATCAGCCTGTCCAAGTTCATCCTGGATCAACCTGTCCCAATTCATCCTGGATCAGCCTGTCCAAATTCATCCTGGATCAACCTATTCCAATTCTTTCTGGATCAAACTGTCCCAGTTCACCCTGGATCAATGGTCCAAACTCCCCCTGGATCCAGCCTGTCCCAATTCATCCTGGATCAGCCTGTCCCAACTCTCCCTCTATCAACCTGTCCAAATTCATCCTGGATCAACCTGCTCCAATTCCCACTGGATCAGCCTGTCCCAGTTAATCCTGGATCAGCCTGTCCCAGTTAATCCTGGATCAACCTGTCCCAGTTAATCCTGGATCAGCCTGTCCCAACTCCCCCTGTCCAAACCCAGATCCCCACCCACCCAAGAGCCCAGCTCTGCTGCTGCATCCTGGTGATTCCCATGAATAAACTCCTGCTTTTCCTGCCCTCTGGAAAGGCAGCACTGACACTCCTGGCTGTCCCCAGCACTGATCCATGGCTGCCTTTTGGCTGGGTTGTTTTTGGCCCCTCACTCGCAGCAGCTCCATCCCCAGTGGCCTCCTCCACATGCCCGGCACATTCCAGCCTGGAGTGGGATAATAAAGGCCGGCCCGGATATCAGCACGTGTTAATGGGATGTAATTCAGGCCTGGAGCTCAGAGCCCTGTAAAAAAAACCCCACCAAAACCCAAACACACACGCAGGTTCACAGGGCCAAAGTCCAAGTGGAGTTCAAGTGTGCGCAGCTCCTTTCATCCGCTCCAGGCCCCGCCGTTAACAACGAGATCTGGAACGCGGCGAATTCCCCCGGAATCCAGGTAATAAAAGTCAGATTGGGCTAAAACCCAGGAGGGAAGGAGGGCAGGGAGAGCCCCTCGGTGTGAGACCCCGGGAATGCCTCCCTGAGTCCATCCCAGGAGGGGCCGGGAGCTCCCTGATGCCGGGGAGCGCGGCCGCGGCTGCGAGCGCTGCCGCCAGATCCTCGTGATTATCACAAAATGAAATGTTCAGCCCTTGTCAGCGGCAGCCTCGCGTTTGTGATGTTACAAAAACCCCATTTCCTCTCCCATTGTAGCCAGGCCTCCTCCGTTCCCGCTGGTGAAATCAAACAATTTTAAAGGAATTTATATGATCCTAATTTAAACCGAATGGACGGAGCTGCCAATCGCGGCTCCGCGGGCCTCCCGCCAGCTCTGCTCCTTTCCAGAGCTCTGAGCACATCCAGGGAGGGAAAACACCCAGCCATCCATCCATCCATCCATCCATCCATCCTGGGAACACTGGGAGGGACACCCTCGTGGAGAGCATTTGGAGCAGACACTGGATAGAGGCAAGCTGCACAACCCCGCATGCGTGCCTGATAGCAGGGACACGCTGCCCTTGGATGCAAAGAAGTTTGCCAAGATGTTTCCAAAGAAAAGGGATGTGAAGCAGGATGTCCTGAGGATGAGAAGAGAAGAAATGGGGCAAGGTGTTCTGCTGACACTTTTGCCAAGCTATGCTAGGTGACCAAAGACATGTCAGCTCTTTGTGTTGTACGCAGCGCTTTGTCACCAATGAAATGTGTTCTCACCTTGCTGAACTCTGCATTGCCATATAAATGTACCCTGAGATTTGCAGTAAAAGAGCACTCATCGTTGTCTCCATGAGGATCCATCTCTGACTCCAAGGGCTCACCTTGGGTGCAGCCCTGGCTGGACTCTTGTGCTGCCCAAGGTGGATCCATGGAGGAGATCCTTCTAATAAATCCCTAATTTATTCTTTAACTCTGCCCAGCCCCTGCTCTAGGGCAGCCTGCACAAGGCATCAGTTCCATCCCCAAATGCAGTTCCCAGACTGCCACAAAATCATGGAAAACTCTGGGAGAAGCCAAGGACACAACGGATCCTCACTTCTCAACAGCCTAAAACCCAGGATAAACTCCAGAATGAAATCCAGGATAAAACTCCAGGAGCAACCAGGGAAGGAACAACCACTCCTCACCCAGCAACAGGATCCCAAACTCAACCCACAGCCTTGGCTTGGAGAAGCAGAACTTCCACACAACGAATTAACCTCTTCCCAAAAAATGGGCAATTCCCACACCAAAGGCCCCCAAATCCCACCTGTTTCATGGCAGTCTGATCCCAAATCCCACCTGTTTCATGGCAGTCTGATCCCAAATCTCACCTGTTTCATGGCAGTCTGATCCCAAATCCTACCTGTTTCATGGCAGTCTGATCCCAATTCCCCTCAAATGCCCCCAAATCCCATCTGTTTCATGGTGGTCTCACTGATCCAAATCCCTATCAAATTCCTCCAAATCCCACCTGTTCCATGGCAGTCTGATCTCCATTCCCACCAAACGCCCCCAAATCCCTCCTGTTCCATGACACCCTGATCCCAAATCCCCCCAAATTCCCCCAAATCCCACCTGTTTCATGACACCCTGATCCCAAATCCCCCCCAAATTCCCCCAAATCCCACCTGTTTCATGGCAGTCTGATCCCAAATCCCCCCAAATTCCCCCAGACCCCACTTGTTTCATGGTGGTCTCACTGATCCAAATTCCTATCAAATTCCTCTAAATCCCACCTGTTCCATGGCACTCTGATCCCAATTCCCCCCACATTCCCCAAAATCCCACCTGTTTCATGGCACTCTGATCCCAAATCCCCCAAATCCCCCTGTTCATGGCATTCTGATACCAATTCCCCCCAAACGCCCCCCAAATCCCACCTGTTCTATGGCACTCTGATCCCAAATTCCCCCAAATCCCACCTGCTCCATGGCAGTCTCACTGTCCTCAATTCTCCCCAAACACCCCTAAATCCCAGCTGTTCCATGACACTCTGATCCCAATTCCCCCCACATTCCCCCAAATCCCACCTGTTTCACGGCAGTCTGATCCCAAATCCCCCCAAATTCCCCCAGACCCCACCTGTTTCATGGTGGTCTCACTGATCCAAATTCCTATCAAATTCCTCCAAATCCCACCTGTTCCATGGCACTCTGATCCCAAATCCCCCAAATCCCCCTGTTCATGGCATTCTGATCCCAATTCCCCCCAAACGCCCCCAAATCCCACCTGTTCTATGGCACTCTGATCCCAAATTCCCCCAAATCCCACCTGCTCCATGGCAGTCTCACTGTCCTCAATTCTCCCCAAACACCCCCAAATCCCACCTGTTCCATGACACTCTGATCCCAATTCCCCCCACATTCCCCCAAATCCCCCCTGTTCATGGCAGCCTGATCCCAAATCCCCCAAATCCCACATGTTCCATGGCACTCTGATCCCACATTCCCCCAAATCCCCCCTGTTCATGGCAGCCTGATCCCAAATCCCACCTGTTCCATGGCAGTCTGATCCCAAATCCTCCCTGTTCATGGCAGTCTGATCCCAAATTTCCCCAAATCCCACGTGTTCCATGGCAGCCTGATCCCAAATCCCACCTGTTTCATGGCAGTCTGATCCCACATTCCCCCAAATCCCAAGTGTTCCATGGCACTCTGATCCCAAACCCCACCTGTTTCATGGCAGTCTGATCCAAATTCTCCCCACATTCCCCCAAATCCCACCTGTTTCATGGCAGTCTGATCCCAAATTCCCCCAAATCTCACCTGTTCCATGGCAGCCTGATCCCAAATGCCCCCTGTTCCATGGCACTCTGATCCCAAATCCCCCAAATCCCACATGTTCCATGGCACTCTGATCCCAAATCCCACCTGTTTCATGGCGGTCTCTCCGATCTTGTCCGAGTGCTTGCGGATGCTCTCCAGGAAGTCCTTGAGGTCGGACATGGAGAGCTCCTTGATCTCCTCGCGCAGCCGCGGGATGTTGTCCACCATCACCTTGCAGAAGCGGGTAAGTGGCTCACCTGGGGCAGGAAGGTGTGCTCCAGGTGCTCCAGCGTCTTCAGGGCCGGGTAGTGCCTGGGGGCAGCAGGGAAAGGTCAGCAATGTCACCCTGGTTTTTTAAGATTTCCTAAGCCTTCTGATGTTGACATTCTTGTAGTGAACCTTTCTGTGAATAACTCATTGTTTTGCATTCCTGTATGGAGGAGGAGAAATTCGATGGACTGTTGGTTTGACCAGTGTCACTGGAGAGGTGGCACTGTCACCCTCCAATCCGCTGTCACTCTTGGAAAACTAGAAATGTTGGAGTCAGAAAAATAAACTTCCCTTTTTCTCTTTGCCTTGAGAACAGCAGTGTGAGCTTGTGTTCTTTCGTGTCCTGTAGTGACACAGGAACCCTGCTGGAACCCTGCTCTGGTGGAGCCCAGGGCACAGGGAATGCTCCTCTGCCTGTCCTGAGATGCCCTGACCCCCAGGAGAACACTGCTTTAACCTTCCATGGAGAAAGCTCCCAAGATTTGGGGATGAATTGGAATCCATGAGTGTGTGAAATACAGTAATATTGTTTACCATAGGCTGAAAAATTATATTTTTGGATTTTTAGTATGGAGGTGTGTCGCAGACATCTTTTTATGGAAAATCCTTTCCTTAGGATTTTTCCTCCTGAGAAGCTGAGAGGCCTCAGGAACAAAATGTAACCAATGGTTATCTGCTGCTGTGGAATGCAACAGGTGCATCTGGGATTGGTCTCATGGGGTTGTTTCTAATTAATGGCCAATCACAGTCAGCAGGCTCGGACAGAGAGTCAGAGACAGAGCCTTTGTTATCATTCCTGTCTACTCTATTCTTAGCCAGCCTTCTCATTAAACCTTTTCTTCTATCCTTTTAGTATAGTTTTAATGTAATATGTATCATAAAATAATAAATCAGCCTTCTGAAACATGGAGTCAGATCCTCATCTCTTCCCTCAACATAAGACCCCCATGAACACGGTCACAGAGGTGGATAAAAGATGGAGGATTTGGGGCAATGTCTGATCTCCTCCTTGTTCTTCATCTCCTTGGGGTCTGTCTCTTGTCCCAAGCAATCACGGAGAAGACAAGAAGACACAGTCTTGAGGTGTAACCAGGGGAGGTTTAGGCTGGTCATTAGGAAGAATTTATGCAGAAAAGGGTGATTAGATACTGAAATGGGCTGCCCAGGGAGGTGGTGGAGTCCATCCCTGGAGGTGCTCAAGGAAAGACTGGACATGCCATGGTCTGGTTGGCACGGTAGTCTTTAGTCCTAGGTTGGACTCAATGATCCCAGAGGTCTTTTGCAACCATTTTCTGCAGCATTGGTGGCACAGAGATTGGTTAGAAAGAGCCACAATGCAGATGTTGTGTGAACAAACAAATAATTAGTTATTGGTGGAAAGTAGGAATAAAACACGTTCTAAGAGTTAATTGGACAAAATAGGTTTAAAAAACCTTAAACCTGTGCGTCTTGTAACTTTTTTTAGTACCTTTCTCTTTGTACACCAAATCTAGAATGTGGATGGAGCGCTGAACTGCTGATAAGAGAAAAAATAACAACCTGAAAACCAAAAAAAAAACCAAAAGTCCCGTTCATCTCTGAACTCTAGCACATGACTTTTAAAAAGTCTCCCCATCAGGGGAACCTCAGGGGGAGTTGTCACAGTTTTGGTTCACCAATTTGTGATTTCACCAATTTTGAGATTTCCCAGCCCAATGCAGCAAGGAGTGTGGTGGGTTTGGTGCTGGCCAATCCCCAGGGCACTCACTCCTTGCTTGAGACAGGAGCAGGAGAAAGACAAAGCAGGATCAAAACCTTAAAAAGGTATAAAGGAAAATTTATTATCAGTAATTTCAGCTTTGCATCACTCCCCTAAATGTCTCCCGTGCAAAACCATGACAGAGAATTTTAGACTTTCTGTGCTAACAGAATTCAGGAGAGAACCTTGGGAATGCCCAGGGAGGCAGGGACTGACCCAGAGGGACAAACACCCACAGGGGGCTGATGTTCCAGGGAATTCTCAGGTCCCACTCCTCCCACAAACCCCCTCATTTTAGTTCTGTTGTTTAATTTTGGAAGGGTTTTTTGGGAGCAGCTCCCAGAGGGGAGCTGAGCTCTGTCCCAGCTCTGTGTCTCCAGAGCTGAGGGGGAAAAAGCAGGATTTGGATAAAATCCAGGGCCGGGGGGGCCTTTTTGGGGGTGATTTTCCTGTTCCTGCTGGGGATTTCTCAGCTCCCAGCAGGATGAACAATCCCAGAGAATCCCTGAGTGTTCTCATGGAGCTTCCAGGTCTACCAGAAACCTGGAGAGGGACTGGGGACAAGGGACAGAGGGACAGGAGCCAGGGAATGGCTCCCACTGGGAAAAGGGAGATTGGGCTGGGATCTTGGCAAGGAATTCCTGGCTGGGCTGGAATTCCCAGATTTGCTGTGGCTGCCCCTGGATCCCTGGCAGTGCCCCAGGCCAGGCTGGAGCACCCTGGGGTGTGGAAGTTGTGCAGTTGGGTGATCTTTGGGGTCTCCTCCATCCCAAACCATTCCAGGATTTAATGATTCCATTTCTCACTGCTTGGAGACCACACAGAGCCAGGGGTAAATAAAAAGGTCTGATCCCTCCTGAGCATCCAGATCCCTCCAGAAATTTTGGACCTTTCCATCATTTTCCACACAGCCATGGCAGAAGAGCTTTTCTGTCCCTTCTTTAAATTCTGGCCAATTGAGAGAAAAATTCCCTCTCTTCACCCTGATCATTGCTCTGGGATCAGCTCCACCTCCAGCTCCTGGCCATGGATTCTCCATTTGGGAACAGCCTGAGCTGGTTTAGAAACATCCCCAAATTCCTCCTGTCTGTGGAGCTGATTCCCCCAAACACAAATCAGACTAATCCCAAACCCTGATGGCAGGAACCCCCCCACATCTGCTCCTCCTGAAATGATCCAAGTGAGAC
This sequence comes from Calcarius lapponicus, assembly GCA_039654755.1. Classification (NCBI taxonomy): domain Eukaryota; kingdom Metazoa; phylum Chordata; class Aves; order Passeriformes; family Fringillidae; genus Calcarius; species Calcarius lapponicus. The sequence goes on along the minus strand of CM077466.1, from coordinate 687,993 downwards.
CACGGGCAGGTAAAAAAATGGAATATCTGTGCTGTGTCTGCTGAATGCAGCCATCAAATCCAGACCCCAAAAAAAAAAAAAAAAACAGGGAAAAAACCAGCCAGAGCTGCCAATATTCCTGAAATGTGGATTTCAGTGTGGGTTTGTCTCTAAATGAACCAATCCAAATAATGGAGGGAAAAAGGGAAGCAATTCTCAGCTGCAGCCCTGGCAATGCTGCCCAGGGGGAGGGCATGGAGCAGCTGGAGGATTCCCTGCAGGAACTCCCAGGGATCAGCTCCAGCTCCCACCTCACATCTGCCACCCCCAGAGCCCCAAAATCTCTCCCTGCTGCTCAATCTAACCAGGGTTCCTGCCCAAATCCCCCATTTCCATCCCTCAGCAGATGCAGGGTGGGGAAACTCCTGGATTTACAGCCCAGCACTCCCAAGGCACCAAGTGTTGAGGAATTATTTCTACAGCAGAAGTTTTCTCCCCAGCTCCCACCACCCTGATGTTTCCAGCTCTTTGCATTCCCCCCACATTCCCTGGCATCTCTCAGATTGGATTAAGATTTGTATCATGGCATTCATGGAATCAAATTTAGTTGGTAAAACACCTTGGTTGTATGTACAAGATTGAGCTGCCATAAAAAAAACAGGAGCATCTGCCTTAATTCCCAAAATCTGAACCTGCTGCTATCCCCACAATTGAGCTTCCATAAAAATACCAAGAAAACCTTAATTCACCTTAATTCCCAAAATCTGAACCTGCTGCCACATCCCCATTCTCAGCTGTACTACAGTGGGATGAGCAGGACTGTGAGGAAAAGCAGCCAAAACCCAGGAAATTTAACCTGAACTGCTGAGATTCTCCTTAAATCACCCAGCACCAAACAATTCCTTGGACTCTTCCCACACCACATTCCCTGGGATCTCTCAGATTGGATTAAGATTTGTTTTGTGGCCTTCATGGAATAAAATTTAGTTGGTTAAACACCTTGGTTGCACAATATTGAGCTGCCATAAAAAACAAGGAGCATCTGCCTTAATTCCCAAAATCTGAACCTGCTGCCATCCCCAATATTGAGCTTCCATAAAAAAAAACAAGAAAACCTTAATTCCCAAAATCTGAACCTGCTGCCATCCCCATTCTCAGCTGCACCACAGGAGGATGAGCAGGACTGTGAGGAAAAGCAGCCAAAAACCAGGAAATTTACCCTGGAAAAGCTGGTTTTGAACTACTGAGATTCTCCTTAAATCACCCAGCACCAAAGAATTCCTTGGACTCTTCCCCCGAAACCCCAGCCCAGGCCAGATTTACCTCTTGGATTTCATCTGCTCCCGCAGCTTGCTGTACATCTCCAGCACTGGGAAGAGAAGAAAAACACAGCTCTGAGACAGGAGCACACAGCTGGGAATCCAAAAAGGAAGCAAAGAATTGGGAATTCCACCAAAGAGCTGCAAAGCCGAGGAGGTTCCTCACCGGGGAGACACAGGGTGAGTTTATCCACCGTGGCTGAGATGTTCCTCTGCTGCAGCCGGCACTGCCTCAGCTCCTCCATGGCCAGGATCAGCTGGAAAAAGGGGGAAAAGCTCCCTCAGGATCAGCAACCACCCCTGGGCTCCATCCCAGGAGCAGCAGAGCCCAAACCCTGCCCTGGTAAGGGGCGAGCTCGGGATCGGGGCAGCTCCAGCCAGGGAAGTTCCCTGAATTCCCTGGATTTCAAACAGGGAGCAGCAAACCCAAAGGCATGGAAGTGGCCTTGGAGCACATCCTGTGGATTCCAAAATATTATTTCCCCTTCCCATTTTAGGCATCTCTTTAAGTTTTTTGGTTCTCAAAGGCAGGATGGTTTTTGGTTCTCAAAGGCAGGATGTGGCCGCTCGCTCCCGGGGGATTCTCCTCATCCCAGAGTTAACAGGGATTTCATGAGGCTCCAGGAGAAAACCTGGGGATGGGGAAAAGGGGAAAACAGGGACACAAGGAGGGAATTCTCACATCCCAAAGTTAACAGGGATTTCATGAGGCTCCAGGAAAAAACCTGGAATAAATGGGGAAAAGGGGAAAACAGGGACACAAGGAGGGAATTCTCACATCCCAGAGTTAACAATAATTTCATGAGGCAGAAAAAAAAACTGGGAATGGGGAAAAGGGGAAAACAGGGACACAAGGCCAAGCTAGACAGGGAATTCTCACATCCCAAAGTTAACAGGGATTTCATGAGGCTCCAGGAAAAAAACCTGGAATAAATGGGGAAAAGGGGAAGACAGGGACACAAGGAGGGAGTTCTCACATCCCAAAAGTACCAGGGATTTCTCAGTGCTCAAGTCCCAGAGAAAATCCTGGGATGTGGAAGAAGGAAAACAGGGATACAAGGCCAGGCTGGACAGGGAATTCTCAGTTCTAGCTAAGAGGGATTTTCAGGGCTCAGGCTCCAGAGAAAATACTGAAGATGTGGAAAAAGGAAAAACAAGGGCACAGAGCCAGGTTGGACAGGGAATTCTCACATCCCAAAGCTAAAAGGGATTTCCCAGGGCTCAGATTCCAGGAGAAAACCAGGGGACGTGGAAAAGAGAAAAATAAGGATACAAGGAGGGAATTCTCACATCCCAGCATTAACAGGGATTTCTCAGGGCTGAGGTTCCAAGAAAATCCTGGGATGTGGAAAAAGGAAAACCATGGATACAATGCCAGGCTGGACAGGGAATTCTCACATCTCAAAGTTAACAGGGATTTCATGAGGCTCCAGAGAAAATCCTGGGAATGGGGAAGAGGGGAAAACAGGGATACAAGGAGGGAATTCTCACATCCCAGCATTAACAGGGATTTCTCAGGGCTCAGGCTGGCAAGAGGAAATCCTGGGGATGGAGACAAGGGGAAAACAGGGATACAAGGCCAGGTTGCACAGGGAATTCTAATATCCCAAAGCAAACTGGGATTTCTCAGGGCTCAGACTCCAAGAGAAAATCCTGGGATGGGGACAAAGGGAAAACAGGGATCCAAGGTCATGCTGGAATTCTCCTCACGCCAAAGCTAAAAGGGATTGTTCAGTGTTCAGACTCCAAGAGAAACCCTGGAGATGTGGAAAAGGGAAAACCAAGGACACAAGGAGGGAATTCTCACATCCCAAAGCTAACAGGGATTTCATGAGGCTCCAGGAGAAAGTCCTGGGGATGGGGAAGAGGGGAAAACAGGGATACAAGGAGGGAATTCTCACATCCCAGAGTTAACAGGGATTTCTCAGGGCTGAGGGTCCAGGAGATCATCCTGAGGATGTGGAAAAGGGAAAAGCAAGGATACAAAGAGAGAATTCTCACATCCCAAAGTTAACAGGGATTTCATGAGGCGGAAAAATACTGGGAATGGGGAAAAGGGGGAAAACAGGGGCACAAGGAGGGAATTCTCACATCCCAAAGCTAACAGGGATTTCATGAGGCTCCAGGAAAAAACCTGGAATAAATGGGGGAAAAGGGGAAAACAGGGGCACAAGGAGGGAATTCTCACATCCCAAAGCTAACAGGGATTTCATGAGGCTCCAGGAAAAAACCTGGAATAAATGGGGAAAAGGGGGAAAACAGGGGCACAAGAAGGGAATTCTCACATCCCAAAGCTAACAGGGATTTCATGAGGCTCCAGAGAAAATCCTGGGATGTGAAAAAGGGAAAAACAAGGACACAAGGCCAGGTTGGACAGGGAGTTCTCCCTCCTACACCAGTCCAGGCAGCAATTCCAGGACTGGGTCCATCACTTACTTCTTTCCCTTCGCTCTGCAGCTTCCGGTTGGTGTCTGTCACTTGGTTCTGTGGGGACATTGGGAAAAGCACAGAGCACATCCCATAAATCAGGACAATGTTCTTCCCACCAAAACAAACTGTCCATAAACACCATCCCTCCCTCCCTTCCTCCCTCCCTCCCCACGGCTCCCATCCCATGGAAAAGCTGTTTATGGCTGAGTTAACAGCCACTGCCACGGGGGGACAAATCCAGGGATTTCCCTCTTTGCCACTGGAGAAAAGGCAAAGGCAACAGGAATTAATTCAGAGGCATGGAAGCCTCAGAGTGCTGGAGTTTTCATGGATCCAGTTTGGAAAAAGACACAAGGCCAGGTTGGAATTTTGGGGAATTTTCCTCATTTCAAGCTAACAGGGATTTTTCAGGGCTCAGGTTCCAGAGAAAATCCTGAGGATGTGGAAAAGGGAAAAACAAGGACACAAATCCAGGGATTTTCCTCTTTGCCACTGGAGAAAAGGCAAAGGCAACAGGAATTAATTCATAGCATGGAAGCCTCAAAGTGCTGGAGTTTTCATGGATCCAGTTTGGAAAATTCCAGTTTCCACCTGAGTGAGGGAGGAATTAATTCCCTTCCCCATCACCAAATCAATTCCATTTAGGTTTTAACTCCTTCATGTCCCAGCAGGAAAGGATTCTTTACCAGGAGCTTTCCGTAGAAAAAAAATTATTTGTATTTATAGAAATCCTTACAAAACTTCCTTTGGGATCTTCATCTCCCTCTGGATGGATCCTTGCTCCTGCCTGGTGTAAGATATTTTTATATACCTGGGATAAAAAGCTCCCTATTTTTTCTGGATTATCCCACCAAGCTGGGGCTCAGAGCTGGAAAATTTCCACTTGGCAAAGCTGAGGATTCCCTGGAGTGGGAAGAGCCCTTCCCAGCCCTTCCCAGCCCCAGAAGGACCCACAGGAGAACAAAGGGAATTTTGGGCTCATCAGGATGGAAAATCAGGAGTTCACCCGTTATTCAGCCAAGGAGTGGGAAGAGAACTTTGGGAATTCTGTGTTCAGGCTGGGGCAGCTGGAAGAACCAACAAAAACTTCCAAGCCAACATTCCCAGCTCCAGATCTCTGCCACCACAGCCCACTCCCGAGGGAATCTCAGAGTTCTGAGATTTCACATCACTCTGAGATTTCCATGCCATAAAACCCTTTTTTTCCCCAAAACACTCCTTCTGCAGCTCCTAAAGCTGGAATTCCTGCCTGATTTCCAGAGTCCTGCTCCTTCTGGAAGCAGAACCTTTCCCAGACCTTGGAAAACACCAAGAGCTGGGAGACAGAGCCCTCAAAGAACTTCCAGGAGTGGGAGATCTCACAAATTGACCCCAGAGCTTTGCTTCCATAGGAATAATCATGGAAAGGAGGAATTTTTAACAAATTTCAGCCCAGGGAAGGAACAGCATGTGAGGCTCTCCCTTTCTCCAGCAGGATGGGGATGGAGGAGCAAGAGGAGCTCCAAGGAGGATTGGGAAGGGAAAAAAACCATCCTGGAGCAGAAATCCAGCAGGGAACAGCTGAGAGAGCTGGGAAGGGGCTGCAGAATCCCTGAGGAGCCGGGAAGGGGCTGCAGAATCCCTGAGGAGCTGGGAAGGGGCTGCAGAATCCCTGAGGAGCTGGGAAGGGGCTGCAGAATCCCTGAGGAGCTGGGAAGGGGCTGCAGAATCCCTGAGGAGCTGGGAAGGGGCTGCAGAATCCCTGAGGGAGCTGGGAAGGGGCTGCAGAATCCCTGAGGAGCTGGGAAGGGGCTGCAGAATCCCTGAGGAGCTGGGAAGGGGCTGCAGAATCCCTGAGGGAGCCGGGAAGGGGCTGCAGAATCCCTGAGGGAGCTGGGAAGGGGCTGCAGAATCCCTGAGGAGCCGGGAAGGGGCTGCAGAATCCCTGAGGAGCTGGGAAGGGGCTGCAGAATCCCTGAGGAGCTGGGAAGGGGCTGAGCCTGGAGCAAAGGAGGCTCAGGGGGCCCTTGTGGCTCTGCACAGCTCCTGCCAGGAGGGCACAGCTGGGGGGATTTGGGATCTGATCCCAGGGAACAGGGACAGGAGCAGAGGGGAGGCTCAGGGTGGACTATTGGGAATATTCCTCATGGAAAGGGCTGCCCAGCACTGGAAGGGGCTGCCCAGTCTCCATCCCTCAAGGGTTCAAAACCCTGTGGATGTGGCACTTGGGAATGGGCTTTGGGGGTGGCTGCACTTCAAGATCTTGAGTGACTTTTCCAACCTCACCAATTCCATGGTCCCACCATCTCCATCCTTTCTGAGCTCAGCAGGTCAGACAGAAGGAAAACTTTGGTTTCATCCACATCAAATTGATTCAGGATCCATTTTTTCCCCCCTATTGGAACAGGTCCTGGGCCACCACAATTTCCCCCCGTTCCAGCCTGCCCCAGGAAGGTTTGTGGTGCTCCCAGCAGCAGAACCACCCAATCTCAGAGCTCCCTTCCATTCCCACAGCAGCCATGGTGCTTCCCAAGCTTCCCAGGATGGAAGAAAGGAGTTCTCCATGATTTCCCCTGCAGCATCTGCATCCCATCTCTGGCCCTGCTGCAGTAGCTGCAGCCCTGCTGGCTGCCTGCCCTCCCCAAAACCTGCTCATTTCCTTTATGGTGTTTGGAGCTTTTACGAGCAGGAGCCCAGCATCTCCTCCAAAGATTATTTGATTTGCTCAGATCCCGAAAATCCCACCAGGAAAAAGGAATCCGTGTCGGGTAATTGAAAACCACTCCTAAAGCGAGGCTGGGGCTGGAGGGGTTTGCTGCTCAAATCACCCAGCAATCCCAGCTCCAGGGAAAAGCAGGGCTGGAGCAGAGCCCTGCACGCTCCCGGATTTCGGGGGGCAGGGGGTCGTGTTTGGGATTGCTCCTGGAGTCTCCAGGCCTGGAAGAAAACAGGGATGATTGTTTACACAGACCCCGTGCTGCTAAGCTGGGCTTGGCAGAGCTGGGCTTTGCTAAGCCCGGCCAGACGCGCAGGGGGGACAGGCAGGTGGCACGGCAGGGACTGGGAGCTCTCCAGGGCTTTGTGGGGTGAGCTGCTCCCTCACCCCCAGAACAGGGCTCAGAGAGTCCCTGGGATCACCCCCGAGGGGCAGAACGCTGGGAGAGAGGAGCAAGGGCAGCTGGAGAGGAACCCTGGGAATGGAGCCACGTCACAGACAGATCTGCTGAAAAACCCTTTCATGAGGATCTTTTCTCCTGAGAAGCTCAGAAGCTTCAGCTTCTCCCTGTCTTGCTGCTTTGGAATGTGATTTGGAGAACTGTTTACCCAGCATGTGAATTGTTTCTAGTTGCTGACCACTGACAGCCACCTGTGTCGAGCCTGTGAGCAGACACAAGATTTTATTATCATTTCTTCCCTTGCTTTCAAGCCTTCTGATGAAATCCTTTCTTCTATTCTTTAGTATAGTTTTAATGTATCATTTTCTTTTAATATAATATATATCATAAAATAATAAATCAGCCTTCTGAAACCTGGAGTCCAGATTCTCATCTCTTCCCTCGTCCTGGCACCCTCAAACACCACCCCAGAGCCACCTCTGGGTCCGTCCCTGTCCCTGCTGGTGACATCCACCCACGAGGGAAGGGACAGTGACCAGAGCCATCCTTCACGCTGGAATCCCAAAAACTGCTCCCAGGTCTCTTCCCTACACATGAGGGGAAATTCCTTCCCCAAAAGTGTCGTCCAGCCCTGGCAGGGGTGGAGTGCCCATCCCTGAGGGATTTAAATCCATGGATGCGGCACTTGGGGACGTGGGAATGGTTGGACTCAGAGGCATTTTCCAACCTGAACGGTTCTGGGATTCCATGAAATCAAGAAGGAATCACCTCTGGTTTATGACTGACAGGGCAAAAAGCTGTAGCATTAAAAAGGGCTTGGCAGCCACGTGAGCTGGGATTCCTGGAGCAGGAAGGAAGGACAGCCCCAGCTGGGACAACACTGGGGGAGATGGGATAAAAATCCACCAGGAAGGACCCAGCTGAGTGAGAGAATCATGGAATGGGTTGGGCTGGAGGCAACCTTAAATCCCACCCAGTTCCATGGGCAGGGACACCTCCCACTGTCCCAGGTGGATCCAACCTGGCCTTGGGCACTGCCAGGGATCCAGGGGCAGCCACAGCAAATCTGGGAATTCCAGCCCAGCCAGGAATTCCTTGCCAAGATCCCACCATTCTGTCCATGGCATGAACGTGAGGGCAGCTCTTTGCTGCAGCAGGGCAGCTGGAAATCACAGAATCCCAAAATCATCATGGCTGGAAAAGATCACCCAGTCCAACCATGCCCAGCAGCACCAGGGCCACCATTGCCCCATGTCCCCGAGTGCCACATCCACAGGGCTGGGAAATCCCTCAGGGATGGGCACTCCAAACCTCCCTGGGCACTTCCAATCCCTGACCCCCCTTTCCATGGGGAAATTCCCAACAATCCACCCTGGGGCCGTTCCCTCTGCTCCTGTCCCTGTTTCCTGGGATCAGATCCCAAATCCCCCCGGCTGTGCCCTCCCGGCAGGAGCTGTGCAGAGCCACAAGGGCCCCCTGAGCCTCCTTTGCTCCAGGCTGAGCCCCTTCCCAGCTCCTCAGGGATTCTGCAGCCCCTTCCCAGCTCCCTCAGGGATTCTGCAGCCCCTTCCCAGCTCCCTCAGGGATTCTGCAGCCCCTTCCCAGCCCCCTCAGGGATTCTGCAGCCCCTTCCCAGCTCCCTCAGGGATTCTGCAGCCCTTTCCCAGCTCCTCAGGGATTCTGCAGCCCCTTCCCAGCTCTGTTCCTGCCCTGGCCACGCTCCAGCCCCTCCAGGGCTCTCCAGAGCTGCCCCAGCCCTGGAGGTGCCCCGGCAGTGCCAGCACAGGGGACAAGGGCACTGCCCTGGCACTGCTGCCACCCCAGAGCTGGCACAGCCCAGGGACTCTGGCCCACCTGGGCACCTCAGGCTCGTGCCCAGCCAGGTGATGCTCAAGGAGATAGAATTCCCAAAGGGAGGACAAACAGGACAGGAAACGCAGCCCTGAGGTTCTGCTCAGGTTTAGTTCATTTGGGGCCACTCTGAGAGCCCCAGCCACAGAAGGTGACACATCCAGAGCGAGCTGAAACAACAGCAAAAAGGACATTTCTGCAAAAAACCAAGCCCCAGAGCAGCCCAGAGCACACGAGAGGAGGAGGAGGAGGAGGAGGAGGAGGAGGGAGCAGGGAGGGCCCCGCTGGCTCCTCACGGGTTCAAAGGCCCAGATCAAATGGAGGAAGAATGGCTGGAACCAAACCCACTCTCAGCACTCGATCCTCAGATGATTCCCCAGGGAAAGCCTCACAAAGAGGGCCCAGGGTTTCAGAAAGGCCTTTCTGGGGATGTTTTCGCCATGTGCTGTTTTATGGATCACATAGGCCTGGAAATCAAGGGAGATCCTGAGGGGACAGGGATGGACTTCACAGTGAGCCACCAACAAAGGGGCTGGTGGCAGAATGGGAACCAGCTCCGAGCAAACAAACAATGTGCAAGTTTTGGCTGGAAACAATGCCTTGAAAAAATTTTTAAAAAGGGAAAAAAGGGACTTGTTTCATGGTAATTCCAATGGATTCATCCTGCAATGAATTGCTGGGTGAATTCTCCTCAGGACATCCCTCAGGAAGGTGCTCCTGAGAGGAAACCCCTTTTTGGGATGGAGGCTTGGTTGTGTCGAGTAAGAACCCCGCTGGGAAATGCCACAGGTAGCTTTAAATCAATGAATAAATGTGTTAAAAGCAGCACTCAGCACCCTGACTTCGACTTCTTCCCTTTTCTCCAGAAGATTTGCTTTTTTCTGACAGATTTTGTGATTTACAACTTCAGCTTTTCCAGTCTCCCACACTCCTGAGCACCAGGAATGTCCTTCCCAATTCCCAGGAAGGTCCTTCCCACCAGGACAGGCTCCACTCAGCCAGAAATCCTCCCTGAGCTGCCTCCTGGGGACAAACCACCCCTTTCACTCAGCCCCATTCCCCAGGTGACTTTCTGGGGGGGTTTTTGGGTTTCCAGCCCAGGTCCCACCTTGTTCCTGCAGGAAGGGTCAGCCCAGCCTCCCCCTGCCCTGCTTGGATTTGTGGAGGGAAACCAGGAAGGTTTTGACACTCCTGTGCTCCCCAAATCTGCAATATTTGTGTTTTAAGGCACAGGAACCAAACTTGAGCCCCAAGCACCCCCAACCTCCTGCTCCTTCTCCTGAAGCCTCTCCAGTTTCCTTCCTGCCCTTCTTCCAAACTCTCATCCTACAAATGGCTTTTTCCACACATTACTGAACACTTTTCCAAGAACTGGGTAAATCCCACCTTCCCCTCATCTTTCTGCACAGTTTTAAAGGCCACAAGACTTATTTTAGCTCAAGAAACTGGGATAAGATCCATGAGGAAAAGCACTTTTCCTAATGAAAACAGGCTTGGATTGAAGTTTCTTGGTGCTTTTAATGCACCACACTGGTCCAGTTTGGCCAAATAATTGCTAAACTTTCAATGACCAACCCATTGCTCCAGGAACAATTAAAATAAATATTTATGTTTTAATTTTTATTTTTATTTAAATAGAAATGTCCTGGATAAAAGGAGAAAAGATTGATGTGGTTCTGAGAACCCCAGAGCGCCTGAGATGGGGCCACCTAAAAAGAGCTGCCCAGGGCAGTGTCAGGGCAGGATTTTCACAGAACTCACAGGGTGGGAAGAGACCTTAAAGATAACAAATCCAGCCCAGCCCCAGCACCTCAGCTAAACCCTGGCACCCAGTGCCACATCCAGGCTTTGTTAAACACACCCAGGGATGGGAACTCCACCACCTCCCTGGGCAGAACATTCCAGAACTTTATCACTCTGATGCTTCAGGTTCAGCTTTTCTATTTTTCCCATTCTGTGCTGCTTTAGTGTGTGGGTCTGAGCTTCAGATCAGGGGATGGTGACAAAACAATTCCTGCTCCAGCTGGGCACCAGGGACAAATGACCCAAATCTCAGCCCAAGAGCACAAACACCGTGGGCTGGAGAGAGAAAAACAAGCAGGGTGGGACTGCAGGGGCTGGGGCTGGAATGGGACAATGAACTGCAAGGTGCAAATGGAGCAGAACTGATCCCAGGGACAGACCCCGGGAGCGCTCGTGCATTTTGGGGCCATTTTGGTTCATCTTGGGTTCATTTTGGGACCATTTTGGTTCATTTTGGGACCATTTTTGTTCATCTTGGGTGCAGCCCTGGCTGGGCTCTTGTGCTGCTCAAGGTGGAGCCATTGAGGAGATCCTTTAATAAATCCCTGCTTTATTCTTTAACTCTGCCCAGCCTCTGTTCCAGCTCAGCCTTCCCAAGGCATCAACCCTTTCTGTAAAACCCTCTTCCCTGATATCCAGCCCGTATTTTCCCTAACTGTAAGAGCCTGAATGAGGGATGGGGGACTCCAGGCGCTCCCCAAAATGCAGTTTATTCCATCCAAGACCTTACAGTAGTCCAGGGTGGTGGGTGACAGAGCTGTGCCTACAGCTGTCAGCTCCAGCAGGCCTGGAGACCCTTTGGTTTTGGTTACAAATGCATTCTACACTTTTCTTTTGGTTACAATGCATTATATACTTTTCTTTTGGTTACAGTGCGATCTAGACTTTTCTTTGCTGAGCATTTTCATACAGTAGAACCAATCTACACCTTAACTTTTACCTATAGCGTGTCATAACTACTGTCATTACCATATTCACGTTACTGTTCTCCAATCAAAGTCAGTACATTACAGTTTAAGCTGGAAGTTGTTTTTCAGTTTTCTTGCAGTGGAAAATTCTGAGACCTTTTTTCTACTTGCAGCTTTGCTGCCTTGTTTGCCTGTGCTCTCTTTCTGCTTGGTAAAAACATCTTCGTGTTTGGGGTGGGTTTATCCTTTGCTCTAAGCCATAAAACCCCTTCTGACCAACACACCCTTTGCCTCCTTGGTTATCCAGTGAGACTGGCTCAGCAATTCTTTTCTTCTAGATCAAAACTTGCTGCCATCTCTATTCCTTCATCAGACTCTACATTGAAAAATCTTTCTGCCAAGCATCTGTGAGACTTTCTTGTCAAACTTTCATCCCTCCCAACACCTCACCTTGAGTTTCTGGGCCTCGCCCCGGACCTTGAGCAGCTCAGTGATGGAGTCCACGAAGCCCTGGTAGTGGAAGTTGCACATCTTCTCGATCTCCCGGTCGTGGTTGCGGATCCGCGCCTCCAGCTTCTCCATGAAGCGCCCGTGCTCCTCCCCATCGTACACGGACCTGCAGGGACAGCCAGAGAGCACCCCACATCAGCACCTTCAGCCCAGCACCTTCAGCCCAGCACCCCCAGATCAGCACCTTCAGCCCAGCACCCCCACATCAGCACCCCCAGATCAGCACCTTCAGCCCAGCACCCCCACATCAGCACCCCCAGATCAGCCCCCCCACATCAGCACCTTCAGCCCAGCACCCCCAGAGCAGCACCCCCACATCAGCACCTTCAGCCCAGCACCCCCAGAGCAGCACCCCCACATCAGCACCTTCAGCCCAGCACCCCCACATCAGCACCCCCACATCAGCACCCCCTGCTCTGCTGCCAGGAACATCCAAAAATTCACCCCAGAGATGCCCTCTGGACATTCCAGATCAGCATTCCCAGATCAGCACCCCCAGATCAGCACCCAGATCAGCACCCCAGATCAGCACCCCCAAATCAGCATTCTCAGATCAATATTCTCAGATCAGCACCCCCAGATCAACACCCCCAGATCAGCACCCCAGATCAGCACCTTCAGCCCAGCACCCCCAGATCAGCAACCCCAGCCCAGAACCTCCAGATCAGCACCCTCAGATCAGCACCCCCAGATCAGCACCCCCAGCAACATCCAAAATCTGACCCCAAAAACACCCTCTGGACATCCCAGTTCAGCATTCCCACTTCTGCCGCCAGGATCCACCAGGAACATCCAAAACCCAACCCAGGGGACCAAAAACGTCCCCTGGACACACCAAATCAGCCCCCCCAGATCAGCACCCCCAGCTCTGCTGCCAGCATCCACCAGGAGCATCCAAAATCTGCCCCCAAAAACGTCCCCTGGACACATCAAATCAGCACCTTCAGCCCAGCATCCCCAGCTCTGCTGCCAGGAACATCCAAAATCTGACCCCAAAAATGTCCTCTGGACATCCCAGCTCAGCATCCTCAGCTCAGCTGCCAGGAATATCCAAAACCCGACCCCAAAAGGAACAAAAATGAATGTTCCTCACCAAGGAACATCCAGAATCTGACCCCAAAAACACCTTCCAGACACACCAGCTCAGCCCCCTCAGCTCTGCTGCCAGGATCCACCAGGAACATCCAAAGTCTGACCCCAAAAGGAACAAAAAGGAATGTTCCTCACCCAGGAGCATCCAAAATCTGACCCCAAAAACGCCCTCTGGACACACCAAATCAGCACCTTCAGCCCAGCACCCTCAGCTCTGCTGCCAGGATCCACCAGGATCATCCAAAATCTGACCCCAAAAATGCCCTCGGGACACACCAGCTCAGCATCCTCAGCTCTGCTGCCAGGATCCACCAGGAATATTCAAAACTTCACCCCAAAAACACCCTCCAGAGACACCAGCTCAGCATCCCCACTTCTGCTGCCAGGATCCACCAGGAGCATCCAAAATCTGACCCCAAAAATGTCCTCTGGATATCCCAGCCCAGCACCCCCAGCTCTTCTGCCAGGATCCACCTGGATCATCCAAAACCTCACCCCAAAAGGAACAAAAAGGAATGTTCCACACCAGGAGCATCCAAAATCTGACCCCAAAAACGCCCTCTGGACGCACCAGCTCAGCATCCCCAGCTCTGCTGCCAGGATCCACCAAGAATATCCAAAACTGACCCCAAAAACGCCCTTTGCACACACCAGCTCAGCCTCCCCAGCTCTGCTGCCAGGATTTACCAGGAATATCCAAAACCCAACCCTAAAAATGCCCTCTGGACACACCAAATCAGCACCTTCAGCCCAGCACCCCCACCTCTGCTGGTGGGGGGATCTACCAGGAACATCCAAAATCTGACCCCAAAAATGTCCTCTGGACACACCAGCTCAGCACCCCCTGCTCTGCTGTCAGGATTTACCAGGATCATCCAAAACTGACCCCAAAAATGTCACCTGGACAGACCAAATCAGCACCTTCAGCCCAGCATCCCCAGCTCTGCTCCCACATCCAAATCCTGACCCCAAAGAGAACAAAAAGGAATGCTCCTCACCAAGGAACATCCAAAACCCGACCCCAAAAATGTCCTCTGGAAACCCCAGCTCTGCTGTAAGGAATATCCAAAATCTGACCCCAAAACACCCTCCTGGGACAAAGGGACAGCTCATAAACCAGACATCAAATTGGGTTTTTAAATGTTTCTATTCCAAGTCTTCTTTTCCTCTTTCCACCATTTTGTGTTCCCTGATAAACCAGAACAGCCCAAACCAGGCCTGAAATGTTTCTATTTCACCTTTTTTTCTCCTTTTTCCATCGTTTTGGTGTTCCCTGAGAGACAAACCAAGCCCAAAATGTTTCTATTCCAACCTTTCTTTTCATTCTTCCACTCATTTTGGTGTCCCCTGAGAGACAAGAACAAGCCAGCAGGACCTGAAATGTTTCTATTTCCTTTTTTTCCTTTTCCCACCATTCTGTGTTCCCTGAGAGACAAAAACAGGCCAGGAGCACCTGAAGCCAAGGTTTGCCTTTGAGCTGAGCCACCTCTGATCCCCCTGGCCAGAAATCCCCCCTGGAGAATCCTCAGGATGCTCTGAGGGTGAAAGGGACAACGGAGAACTCCAGGATCTCCAGAGCTGCCCAAATCCTCTTCCCTTCCCAGCCCAGCTTTGGTAAAACACAACAGAGCTGGAGATGCTGGGGCCACCCCAGCCCAAGAGACCCAGATCCAATTCATGGGACATCTCTTCGTGTTAAATCATGGAATTCCAGGATTGTCTGCATTGAAAGGATCTTAAATCCCACCCCATCCATGGGCAGGGACATCTCCCACTGTCCCAGGTGGATCCAACCTGGCCTTGGACATTCCAGGGATCCAGAGGCAGCCACAAAATCTGGGAATTCCAGCCCAGCCACGAATTCCTTCCCAAAATCCCACCCATCCCTGCCCTCCCTCAGCTTAGAACCAAATATAAGGATGAAGTTACACCCAAATTTCTGTCTTCAAATGTTTCCCTGGAAAGCAGAAGGACCAAGTACCGCTCTGGGAATTCCAGGGTTGTTTTCCTGGGTTTTTACAGCAAATACAGAGATTTTTAATGGGCTGTGGCAGTCCCAGCCCTGGCCCTGCCTTTGGGAAGTTTTGGCTCCTAAACCTGAACTCCCTCCCAGTCCAAGAGTTAAGCTTGGAGTGAGGTTTATGGATTTGAGCTTGGGTTAGATACTAGGGGAAAATTAGGGACAGAGCAGATCCCAGGCAGCCTTGGGAGGGAAAAGATGGGAATGACAGAAAATACGGGAATGAGAGAGAAAAGATGGGAATGACAGAAAGAAAAGATGGGAATGACAGAAAAGATGGGAATGGCAGAAAAGATGGGAATGACAGAGACAAAAGATGGGAATGACAGAGAGAGAAAGATGGGAATGACAAAGAGAAAAGATGGGAATGAGAGAAAATATGGGAATGACAGAGAAAAAAAGATGGGAATGAGAGAGAAAAGATGGGAATGACGGAGAGAAAAGATGGGAATGAGAGAGAAAAGATGGGAATGACAGAGAGAAAAGATGGGAAGGAGAGAGAAAAGATGGGAATGAGAGAGAAAAGATGGGAATGAGAGAGAAAAGATGGGAATGACAGAGAGAAAAGATGGGAATGACAGAGCTGACCAAGCTGTGACAATAAAATATTAAAAAATCATTAACCAGTGATCATTTAAAAATCATGAAGCAGTGAGGAGCAGCACTCCAGAGGGAATCAGAACCCCGGGAATGCAGGTGGACACAGAAAATCCTTTTCCCTGCAGAGGGATCTGTGCTCTCCCTTTGGAGAATCCCATCCCCACAACCCACACGGGCCCCCAAGAAACAGCAAAAAATCCCAGGACAGAGCTAAAAGCTGGAGAAAATCCATTTAATTCCTATCCTTCCAGGCCATTTCAGCTCTGCAGGCTCAGTAAAAGATTCTCAGTGGCAAAACAAAAACTCCAGAATTGTAAAATCTCCTGAAATTCCGTGTGAAAGAACGCAGACACCTCGAGCAGGTGATGGGGAGGGCATTGCCTCCTCCTGCTCGGTCTAAAGGCGCAAAAAAGAGAGAAAACCTCCTCAGCCTGCAGGAGAGGCAGCACTGCAGAGATGCTGATGGATTTGCACTCAAGTCTGGTGGAGTTTTGGCTGCTGAAATGTGAAATTTGGAGCCCGAGTGCCATCTAGTGCTGCACGGCCTCCTAGCAGGGTATCAGGGACTCCAGAGGATTCTCAGCTCCAAAATGAGAATTGCAATAGAAAAATAAAGGTGGATGAGTTGTGTTTGCACTCAGGGATAAACTGAAACAATAAAATCCTCACAGCAGTCATGATGTGTTTGTGCTCAAAGGCAAATTTGGGATTTACATCTGAAAGTGGGGGGGAAAACCACCTCAAAATTACTGAAAATGTCCAGGAAAAATTCCCTCTGGAGGTGGCAAAGCTGAGAAATAAATACCTGATGGCTAAACCCCTTTGCTTATTAGAAATTCTATTATTTTATTCCTTTTTAGCCAAACTTCAGTGTGGAAAAAATAAAGTTTGGTGGCAAACAGGAAGGAAACACCAGCACATGATGGGAAACTCTTCCCTCCTGAGCTCTCCTGACCCCCCAGAATTCCTTCTCCAGGAAAATCCAGCCCTGGTCCTTCCCTTCTGAGCTCTCCTGACCCTCCAGGATCATTTTCCAGAAAAATCCAGCCTTAAACCTTCCTTCCTGAGCTCTCCTGCTCCTCCAGGATCATTTTTCCAGGAAAATCCAGATTTGAACCTTCCCTCCTGAGCTCTCCTGACCCTTCAGAATTCCTTTTCCAGGAAAATCCAGCCCTTCTGAGCTCTCCTGCTTCTCCAGGATCCTTTTCCCAAGGAAAATCCAGCCCTGACTCTTTCCTTCTGAGGTCTCTTGACTCTTCAGGATAATTCTCCAGAAAAATCCACCCTTAAACCTTCCCTCCTGAGCTCTCCTGACCCCCCAGAATTCCTTTTCCAGGAAAATCCAGCCCTTCTGTTTCTCCAGGACCTTTTTCCAGGAAAATCCAGATTTGAACCTTCCCTCCTGAGCTCTCCTGCTCCTCCGGGATCATTTTCCCAAACCCAGGAGGGAACAAGAGCCAGGCCAGCCCCAGCTCCAGGCACTCCAAAGGTGCAGGAGGGACATCCCAGAATTTTGGGATGGTTCTGGCTCCTCCCACAGGAGAGCTCAGAGACCCCCTGGTGCCTCTCAACCCAAAATAATCAAATTAATTACTCAGTTTGGTGTGCAAAGAGCAAACCTCGCCCCAAAACACCCCAAAACACCCCAAAATCCCAAATTCCACCGTCACCTCCCTCCACATTGCTTCCCAGCCTTCCAACTTCCTCAGTCTTGGAAAATCCTCCTGGAAACCCCAAATCTGCCAAAGGAGCAGCGTCAGATCCGCTCCCTGGGCACCTCTGGCAAATAATGATTATTTAACCTTTGGGGTTTGGGGGTTTTTCCATATTTACCATTTTTGGTGCCTCTCTCAAACACAGGAGTTTTATGAACACACCGAGTTTGACAAATAATGATTATTTAACTGTTGGGTTTGGAGTTTTTTCCCATATTTACAATTTTTGGTGCCTCTCTCAAATACAGTTTTATGAACACACCAAGTTTGGAAATAATGATTTTTAACCTTTGGATTTTGGGGTTTTTTCCCCAAATTTACAAATTCTGGTGCCTCTCTAAAATACAGGAGTTTTATGAACACACCAAGTTTGGCAAATAATGATTATTTAACTGTTGGGTTTGGGGTTTTTTCCCATATTTACAATTTTGGTGCCTCTCTCAAATACAGGAGTTCTATGAACACACCAAGTTTGGAAATTTGGGTTTTGGGGTTTTTTCTCATATTTACAATTTTTGGTGCCTCTCTCAAATACAGTTTTATGAACACACCAAGTTTGGAAATAATGATTTTTAACCTTTGGATTTTGGAGTTTTTTTCCCAAATTTACAAATTTTGGTGCCTCTCTAAAATACAGGAGTTTTATGAACACACCGAGTTTGAGAACAATGATTATTTAACCTTTGGGTTTTGAGGTTTTTTTTCCCCATATTTATAATCTTTGGTGCCTCTCTGAACACAGAAGTTTTATGAACACACCAAGTTTGCCAGATTTCCTCTTTTCCTATCAATCCCACAGAAAGGTTTCTCCACACTTGCCTAATTAATCCAGTCTAACACAATTTAGAACAGCACAGGAATTTCAGAAAGAAATAAAATACATTAAAATAAAGCTGAAAAATAAAAGTAGAGCCCTTCTTATTCTGGCCTAAATTGTTATTAATAAAACTGTGGGAAATAAATTTGCAGAAAATGTTTAAAACTTGACAGAAGGTTTACATAGCCTGAATTTATATACAAATTTTGAGGTAAGAAATGTTGACTTAGACATGCTATGGAATAAGAGAGATAACATTAAGAGAGAAATTAAATAAGTTTTAAAAGATGGGTTTATAAAAAAGATTAAATATTTTAGGGGAAGAATTATAAAAGATGGATGGTAGTAAAATTTATGAGGATTTTAGATTATTATTCGATTTTAGATAATTTAGATTATTCATTTTTATGTATTTATAGTACAGTGGAAGTTTAAAAAATGCTTATAATATCATTAAGAAATAATCAGATTCTGATTGTGATAACATCAATTATAACAACTGCATTGTCTCACCCTTCAGATGAGATTAAACTAAAATAAAATGTTTCAAACACCTCCCAGCCACCCCATCTCCAAACCAAACAAGAGCTGAATCCCCAGAAAAGAAGAATTCTGCTCGGTTTAGGCTCCTCCTGCTGGTGTTAAGAACAGCTGGGGCAGAGCTCCACCAAACCACCCTGGAGGCTTTTTTAGTTTTCCTTCTTTGCCATCAGAAAAGCTGCTCCCCAAAAAGGCTTTGGGAGGGAAAAGGCTGAGCCAGAGGGGCAGAGCCAGAGGGTCCCAGAGGCTGAAGCCAGGCCAGGCTGAGACCCCTCCTGCAGCTCCCAATGTGGAAAAGGCTTTGGAATTCCTGGCATTGGGCTCTTGGGTTTCACCATCTCAGCATCCCTTAAAAATCCGCTTCAGTTTTGGTTTGGTTGTTGGGTTTTATTGGTTTTTTGGTTTTTTGTTTGTTTTTTCTGAAAGGTCAAACTGGGAAAAAAAAAATCTTTCCAGGAAAGGCACAAATGGATGGGGAGCTGCCATGTGCAGCCAGGAGCTCCTGCAAAGTTTATCCCCCAAAACAGGGACAGAACAAAGCTGGAGCTGCCAGGAGGCTGAGAGGGGAAGAGCCAGACAAAGATCTGGCTGTGCCAGGGGTCAGGAACCCATGGGATATCCACAGGGATCAGGGATTGAACCCCTGGCATCCCAAAATCCACCCCTGCCAGGGGTCAGGAAGTCATGGGATATCCACAGGGATCAGGTTTAAACCCCTGGCATTGCCAAATCCAAAATCCCAGCCTGTGCCAGGGGTCAGAAAGCCGCAGAATATCCACAGGGATCAGGGATCACACACCTGGCATTGACACACACCCCAAAATCCACCCTGTGCCAGGGTTCAGGAACCCCTGGAATATCCTGAGATCTACAGGGATCATCCATCTAACCCCTGTCATTGCCAGGCACCCCAAAATCCACCCCTGCCAGGGGTCAGAAAGCCATGGAATATCCTGAGACACACAGGGATCATCCATCCAACCCCTGGCATTGCCAAATCTAAAATCCCACCCTGTGCCAGGGGTCACAAATCCATGGAATATCCACAGGGATCAGGGATTAAACCCCTGGCACCCCAAAATCCCACCCTGTGCCAGGGGTCAGGAAACCATGGAATAACCCAAGATCCACAGGAATTGTCCAGCCCCAGGCCCTGCACAGACACCCCAAAATCCCATCCCTGCCAGGGGTCAGGAGCCATGGGATATCCACAGGGATCAGGGATCACACCCCTGGCATTGCCAGGCACCCCAAAATCCACCCTGTGCCATGGAATATCCTGAGATCCACAGGGATCATCCATCCAACCCCTGGCACCCCAAAATCCACCCCTGCCAGGGGTCAGAAAGCCATGGAATAGCCTGAGATGCACAAGGATCATCCATCCAGCCCCTAGCATTGCCAAATCCAAAATCCCACCCTGTACCAGGGGTCAGAAAATCCACAGGGATCATCCATCCAACCTCCTGGCATCGCCAGGCACCCCAAAATCCACCCTGTGCCATGGAATAGCCTGAGATCCACAGGGATCATCCATCCAAGCCTTGGCATTGCCAAATCTAAAGTCCCACCCTGTGCCAGGGGTCAGGAAGCCACAGAACAACCTGAGATCCAGAGAGATCATGGATCACACCCCTGGCATTGCCAGGCACCGCAAAATCCACCCCTGCCAGGCATCAGGAAGCCATGGAATAGCCTGAGATCCACAGGAATCAGGGATTAAACTCCTGGCACTCCAAAATCCCACCCTGTGCCAGGGGTTGGAAAGCCATGGAATATCCTGAGATCCACAAGGATCGTCCAGCCCAGACCTTGGCATTGCCAAATCCAAAATCCCATCCTGTGCCAGGGGTCACAAATCCATGGAATATCCACAGGAATCAGGGATTAAACCCCTGGCACCCCTAAAATCCCACCCTGTGCCAGGGGTCAGGAAACCATGGAATAACCCAAGATCCACAGGGATTGTCCAGCCCCAGGCCCTGCACAGACACCCCAAAATCCCATCCCTGCCAGGGGTCAGGAGGCCATGGAATATCCACAGGGATCATGGATCACACCCCTGGCATTGCCAAGCGCCCTAAAATCCCACCCTGTACTATGGAATATCCTGAGATCCACAGGGATTGTCCAGCTCAGCTCCTCCTGGCATTGCCAAATCCAAAATCCCATCCTGTGCCAGGGGTCAGGAACCCATGGAATATCCACAGGGATCAGGGATCACACCCCTGGCATTGCCAGGAACCCCAAAATCCACCCTGTGCCATGGAATATCCTGAGATCCACAGGGATCATCCATCCAACCCCTGGCACCCCAAAATCCACCCCTGCCAGGGGTCAGAAAGCCATGGAATAGCCTGAGATCCACAAGGATCATCCAGCCCAGCCCCTGGTACTGCCAAATCCAAAATCCCACCCTGTGCCAGGGGTCAGAAAATCCACAGGGATCATCCATCCAACCTCCTGGCATTGCCAGGCACCCCAAAATCCACCCTGTGCCGGGGTCAGGAAGCCATGGAATATCCACAGGGATCATCCATCCAACCCCTGGCATCGCCAGGCAACCCAAAATCCACCCTGTGCCATGGAATAGCCTGAGACACACAAGGATCATCCATCCACCCCTGGCATTGCCAAATCCAAAATCCACCCTGTGCCAGGGGTCAGGAAGCCACAGAATAACCTGAGATCCAGAGAGATCATGGATCACACTCCTGGCATTGACAGACACCCCAAAATCCACCCCTGCCAGGGGTCAGGAAGCCATGGGATATCCACAGGGATCAGGGATCACACCCCTGGCATTGACACACACTCCAAAATCCCACCCTGTGCCAGGGGTCAGGAAACCATGGAATAACCCAAGATCCACAGGGATTGTCCAGCCCCAGGCCCTGCACAGACCCCCCAAAATCCCATCCCTGCCAGGGGTCAGGAGGCCATGGAATATCCACAGGGATCATCCATCCAAAACCTGGGTACCCCAAAATCCAACCTGTGCCAGGGTCAGAAAGCCATGGCATATCCTGAGATTCACAGGGATCATGGATCAAACCCCTGGAATTGCCAAATCCTAAATCTCATCCTGTGCCAGGGGTCACAAATCCATGGAATATCCACAGGGATCAGGGATCACACCCCAAAATCCAGCCTGTGCCAGGGTCAGGAAGCCATGGCATATCCTGAGATTCACAGGGATTCAATCCCTGTCCCTGCACAGACCCCCCCAAAAACCCCACCTGGCCATCCCTGGCAGTGCTGTCCCCACACCCCTGGAGCTCTGGCAGCCTTGGGGATGTTCTCACACCCTGGGCAGTGCCCAGCAGCCTCTGGATGAGGAACCTTTCCCTGAAATCCAACCTGAACCCACCCTGGCCCTGCTCCTGTCCCTGCTCCTGTCCCAGGGCAGGGAGCTCTGATCCCAGGAGTGTCCCCTCAGCTCCCTCTGCTCCAGCTGCACATTCCCACCTGTGTCCTATGGATCCTCAGCTGGCAGGTGAACATCTCACATCTCATCCTCATCCTCATCTTCATCCTCATCCTCATCCTCATCCTCATCTTCATCCTCATCCTCATCTTCATCCTCATCCTCATCCTCATCTTCATCCTCATCCTCATCTTCATCTACATCCTCATCCTCATCCTCATCTACATCCTCATCCTCATCTTCATCCTCATCCTCATCCTCATCCTCATCTTCATCCTCATCCTCATCCTCATCCTCATCTTCATCCTCTCCTGCCCCACCTGCCCTGAGCCCTCCCAGGGCTCCTCGGCCACTCCTCCACCCACAGCAGCCAAAATTTGGGGAGATTTGGGGGGTACAGCCCAGAAAAACCCCCAGAGACACCGAGCTCAGCTGGAAACCTCCTTCAGGCAGGAGGGGACAGTCCCAGAATGGTCTAAATTTGGGATTTACATCTGAAAATGGGGGGAAATAAAACAGCTCAAAATTACTGAAAATGTCCAGGAAAAATTCCCTCTGGAGGTGGCAAAGCTGAGAAATAAATACCTGATGACTAAACCCCTTTGGTTATTAGAAATTCTATTATTTTATTCCTTTTTATCCAAAATTTAGTGTGGAAAAAATAAAGTTTGGTGGCAAACAGGAAGGAAACACCAGCAGACAATGGGAAGCTCTTCCCTCCTGAGCTCTCCTGCTCCTCCAGGATCATTTTTCCAAAACCAGGAGGGAACAATTCCCATTGGAGGTGGCAAAACAAAGAAATAAATACCTGATGACTAAACCCCTTGGGTTATTAGAAAATTCTATTATTTTATTCTTTTTTAGCCAAACTTTAGTGCAGAAAAAATGAAGTTTGGTGTCAGACAGGAAGTGTATGCAACACAACAAGGAAGGAAACACCAGCAGACAATGGGAAACTCTTCCCTCCTGAGCTCTCCTGCTCCTCCGGGATCATTTTTTCCAAAACCAGGAGGGAACAATTCCCCTTGGAGGTGGCAAAGCAAAGAAATAAATACCTGATGACTAAACCCCTTTGCTTATTAGAAATTCTATTACTTTATTCCTTTTTTAGCCAAACTTTAGTGCAGAAAAAATAAAGTTTGGTGTCAGACAGGAAGTGTATGCAACACAACAGGGAGGAAACACCAGCACACGGTGGGAAACTCTTCCCTCCTGAGCTCTCCTGCTCCTCCAGGATGATTCTTTCCAAAACCAGGATGGGAACAATTCCCCTTGGAGGTTGCAAAGCAAAGAAATAAATATCTGCTGACTAAACCCCTTGGGTTATTAGAAATTCTATTATTTTATTCTTTTTTAAACCAAACTTTAGTGCAGAAAAAATAAAGTTTGGTGGCAGACAGGAAGTGTATGCAACACAACAGGAAGGAAACACCAGCACACGATGGGAAACTCTTCCCTCCTGAGCTCTCCTGACCCTCCAGGATCATTTTTCCAAAACCAGGAGGGAACAATTCCCATTGGAGGTGGCAAAGCAAAGAAATAAATACCTGATGACTAAACCCCTTGGGTTATTAGAAATTCTATTATTTTATTCCTTTTTTAGCCAAACTTGAGTGCGGAAAAAAGGAAGTTTGGTGTGGGCCCCCCTGCCATGGCAGGGACACCTCCAGGTGCTCCAAGAACAATTCCCTGGCAGGTCCAGGACCAGCCTGGAGCAGCTGGGACAGTGGGGATGGACCTGGAGGGCTCTGAGCTCCCAAACCCCCCTGACCCCTCAGCAGAGCCCAGGCAGGGCTGAGCCAGGCCCACCCCAGCAGGAACAGAAATAAATCCAGCTGGAAGTGCAGGGATGGAATGAAAGAGCTGCGGGACAATGCAGGGAGGACGGGCTGGGGACAGAGCAACACGAGCGGCTTTTGGTCCCAATTAAAGGAGGAACAAATTCCTCAGGCTGCTGCAGACTCCAATTCTCTTTTTCCCCCTCCTTTTTAAGCCTTCTGTAGTGGTTTGAGTCCCTCAGAAACATTTTCTTCTCATGAAGTGACATAAAAGCATTAGCAGCTTGTTTAATCTCAGTCTAAGTTTTGTCATAAACAAATTAACTACCGAGCACGGCAGAACAACAACAGCGGCTTCAGGAGTGGCGCAAGAGCCCTGGAAAAAAGGGCAAGGAAGGTTTAAAATGAATGCCTGCCCAGGATGGGACTGGCAGCAGCTTAAACCTCATCATTCCAAGGTTTATCCAATCAGGACAGCAGCAAAAATCAAAAAAATCTCCAAAGATTTCCCACTGAGGTGGTGGGGAAAGCAAGGGGAAAATTCACGTTTTGTTTTCATCCTCCCAATCAATCAAGAAGTGATTCAAGGCCAGAATTGAAGCCCAACATTTAAACCCAAAATCTAAGACCAAAATCAAGCTCAAAATTTAAGCCCAGAACTAAAGCCCAAAATCAAGCCCAAAATCTAAATCCAAAATTTAAACTCCAAAAGTTTAAACCCAGAACTGAATTAAAGCCCAGAACTGAATTAAAGCCCAGAACTGAAGCCCAAAACCAAGCCCCAAAATTTAAACTCCAAATCAAGCCCAAAATTCAGGCTCAAAATTTAAGCTCAACACTTAAATCACAAATTTAAGCCCAGAATTTAATTAAGGACCAGAACTGAAGCCCAAATTTAAAGCCTAAAATTTCAACCCCAAATTTAAATCTTAAATTTTAAAGCCTAAAATTTAAGCCCCAAATTTAAGCCTAGAACTGAATTAAGGCCCAGAACTGAAGCACAAAATCAAGCCCCAAAATTTAAACCCCAAATTTAAACCCCAAAATTCAAGCCCAGAATTGAATTAAAGCCCAGAACTGAAGCCCAAAAATTAAACCTCAAATTTTAAGATCAGAATTTAAACACAAAATTTAAAGACAAAATCCAAGCCCACTCTGCCGTGTCCTGTCACTCACACAGGTCCACACTTACACCAAAAATACAGAAAAAATGATTTTTTGTCCTTTTATAATTATTATTTTTAATAATAATTAACTTGATTTAATGATGACAATGATGATAATAATAATAATAGTAAATTATTATTATTGTTGTTGTTGTTATTATTGTTGTTGTTATTATTGTTGTTATTATTATTATTATTATTATATCCTGGTGTTCCAGCTGGAACAACTCGGTCCCAGGCAGGAATGGCAGGAATTCCCAATTTATTCCTGGGAATATTTGGGATCAGGAATTCCGGGATTTGGGAATTTTGGGATTTGGGAATTCTGAGATTGGGGAATTCTGGGATTAGGGGATTTCTTGGAATATCTGACCACATTTCATCATTTATTCAGTGGCATTTGACACACAAATCCCAGAATTCCCGAATCCCAAAATTCCAGAATTTCCCATCCCAAATCTTCCCCAAATTCTCAAATCCCAGAATTCCTGAATCCCAAAATTCTGTCATTTCTCATCCAAATATTCCCAAAATTCCCAAATCCCAGAACTCCCAACCCTCTGGAATTCCTTTTTTTCCACAGCTCCAGGAGGGAATCAGTGCAGAGAATTCCCACAAACCACATCCGAACGCTCCTCCCAAAAAAACCACCCCAGAGCCCCAGGAGGAGCTTCCAGGAACCCAGGAGGTTCCTCTGGCTGCCCTGGAGGGCTCTGAGACCTTGGAACGGAGTCCAAATCCAATTCCATGGATTTCAGCCCTTGGAAACAATTCCCAGTTTTGTGTGAGGAGTTACCAGCCAGGAGGGTTTGAGGAGAATGATGGTGAATTGATCACAGGGTGGAAACGCAGAATTTTGGGGGTTTTAGGATGGGGGTTCAGGAGGCAAGACGGAGGAATCTGGGTGTGTCCTGTCCTTCTTCTTGTCCTTCACCTTCTGCTGTGCTGGTGACACTTCTGGGTTGGTTTAGGGTAGAAACTCAGTGTCTAACAGAGGTGACAGGTATTGGAAACTATTGTTTAAAAATACAGGCAGTTTTTAGTATAGAGAGATAACACTGCCTTGAGGGTGTGGAAAAAGTAGAATTTTCGAAAAGTAGAATTTTGGAGTTTTTAGAATGGGTGTTCAAGAGGCAAGATGGAGGAATCTGGGTGTGTCCTGTCCTTCTTATCCTCGATCTTCTGCTGTGATGGTGACATTGATTGGTTTAGGGTAGAGACAGACTGTCTGACATAGGGGATAGGCACTGGGAAATTATTGTGAATAAAGTACAGGTAGTTTTTAGAATAAAAAGATAACACCACCCTGAGGGTGTGGAAAAAGTAAAATTTTGGAAAAGTAGAATTTTGGGGTTTTTAGAATGGGGGTTCAAGAGGCAAGTTGGAGGAATCTGGATGTGTCCTGTCCTTCTTCTTGTCCTCCACCTTCTGGGTAAGGGTGACACTTCTGGATTGGTTTAGAGTACAGACAGACTGTCTGACAGAGGTGTTTGGTATTGGGGAATTATTGTAAATAAAGTACAGGTAGTTTTTAGTATAAAAAGCTAACACTGCCCTGAGGGTGTCAGTGCGCCCCAACCCAACCTGCCGGACAGACCTCAGCAGGACAGACAGACAATGTTATAGAGAACAGCAAATAAAACAACCTTGAGAACCAGAGCCAAGGAATCCTGACTTCTCCTTCAGTCTCAGGGCTGGGAAAAAGAGATTTTCCAACACCTCGGGGTCACCTCCACACCACAGAGACTCCCGAGAGGCTTCCCTCAGTGGTTTGGGGAGGAAATTGGGAAATTTGGTGCCAACAGCTCTTGGGGAAGGTGGTGGTGCCACCAAAGCTGAGCAGCCAAAGGAAAATCACTGAGTGATTGCAGAGGATTCCAGATCTTCAAGAAGGATGATGGTCAGCATGGAAATGGAGCATGAATCCAAAGGGATCAGGGGGAGAGGAGAGACCCCAAAGTCCCCCCAGGCACAGCTCCTCATGTGCTGATCCATGAAAAACCAAAGGAATTGGGTTTGGGTTTGAAGGGAAAAGGCTGGGGAGAACATGGGGAGCACAAAGCCATGGGAAGAGTCCTCTGCTATAAAACCATGGAATGAGCAAGGCTGGAAAAGCCCTCAGAGGTGCTCCAGCTCACCCCATAACCCCACACCACTGTGCTGACAACAAACCCCACCCCAAGAGCCACATCCAGGCCCTGCTGTCCCCTCAGGGAGGCAATTCCAGCCCCAGTCCCTGACCCCTCCAGGTGGAGACTCCCAGAGCTCCTCTGGACCCTCTCCAGCAGCTCCACTCTGCAGCTGCAGGCCCTGGAGCTGAAGGAATCCTCATCCCATAAACATCCCTGCCCTCCCCAGCTCTGCACACAGATTATTTTACCACAGAACAATTTTAATGCCGGTTCTCGCTGTGTTATTGCCCAATAAAAGCTCCTCCTGTTGTCTCATGCATTGTCTCCACGAGTGCATTTGGATTTTTTGGAGCACTCTTGGCTCGAGGCCTCGCCCCCTCCTCTCTCTCTGCTGGGAAGAAATGTTGTCACAGCATCCAGCAGAGGCACAACAAATCCTGGGGACGTGCCTGACATTAAACACCCCTCAGAAATCCCATCCTGAGGGACAGCAGCTGCTTGAGCACTTCCAGCAGTGGGACAGCACCAGCAGCACCCAGGGATCTGTTTGTGCAGGGATTTGTTCATCCAGGGATTTGTTCACCCATGGATCTGTTCACCCATGGATCTGTTTGTGCAGGGATCTGTTTGTTCAGGGATTTATTCACCCAGGGATCTGTTTGTGCAGGGATTTGTTCATCCAGGGATTTGTTCACCCAGGGATCTGTTTGTGCAGGGATTTGTTCATCCAGGGATTTGTTCACCCAGGGATCTGTTCACCCAGAGATTTGCTCATCCAGAGATTTGCTCACCTAGGGATTTGTTTGTGCAGGGATTTACTCATCCAGGGATCTGTTCACCCAGGGATCTGTTTGTGCAGGGATTTATTCACCCAGGGATCTGTTCACCCAGGGATTTGTTCACCCAGGGATTTGCTCACCTAGGGATTTGTTTGTCCAGGGATTTGCTCACCCAGGGATCTGTTTGTCCAATGATTTGTTCACTCAGGGATCGGTTTATTCAGAGATTTATTCATCCAGGGATCTGCCCACCCAGGGATCTGTTTGTTCAGGGATTTATTCACCCAGGGATTTGTTCACCCAGGGATCTGTTTGTGCAGGGATTTATTCACCCAAGGATTTGCTCACCTAGGGATTTGTTTGTCCAGGGATTTGCCCACACAGGGATCTGTTTGTGCAGGGATTAGCTCACCCAGGATCTGCTCACCCAGGGATTTGTTCACAGACAGATCTGTTCACTCAGGGAATTGCTCACACAGGGATTCATTTTCTCAGGGAATTGCTCACCCAGGGATCTGTTTGTCCAGGGATCTGCCCACCCAGGGATCTGTTTGTTCAGGGATTTATTCATCATGGGATCAATTCACACAGGCATTTGCTCACCCAGGGATTTGCCCACCTAGAGAATGGTTCATCCAGGGAATTGCTCACCCAGGGATGTGTTCAGCCAGGCATTTGCTCACTCAGGGATTTGTTCACCCAGGGACGTGCTGACCCAAGGAATTGCTCACCCAGGGATCTGTTTGTTCAGGGATTTATTCATCCAGGGAATTGCTCGCCCAGGGATCTGTTCACTCAGGGATCTGCTCACCCCGGGATTTATTTACTCAGGGAATTGCTCACCCAGGGATCTGTTTGCTCAGGGATTTATTCATCCAGGGATGTGCTCAACCAAGGAGTTGTTCACAGAGGGATTTGCCCACCCAGGCATTTGCTCACCCAGGCATTTGCTCATCCAGGGACTTGCTCACCCAGGGATTTATTTACTCAGGGATGTGCTCACCCAGGGATCTGTTCACCCAGGATCTGCTCACCCAGGGATTTATTTAATCAGGGAATTGCTCACCCAGGCATTTGTTCATCCACCAAAATGTTCACCCAGGATCTGCTCCCCCAGGGAATTGCTCACACAGTGATCCACTCAAACAAAGAATTGCTCACCCAGGGATGTGCAGAGGAAGGCAGCAGCCTCCCTGCCTGGCACCACATCCCTGCCCCAGCAGCTTCTCCTCCTTCCCTGGTGGGATGGAGGTCAGCCCGAGGTCTCCCTCGGGGCAGGAGTTGGCTGGAGTGGCCCCATCCAGCTCCTGGTGCCAATCCATTGTGCTGGGAAGCTCCTGCATCCTGCAGCAGATGGATCCATCCACAGCACTCGGCTGTGCCAGGGGAAATCCCTCCCTGCCAGCCCCTCACAGCCTCTGCCAGGATGGTTGGGATTGGAGGGGCCCCTAAAGACCAGCCCAGTCCCCATGGAGCACCTTGCAGAGCCAGAGGCACAGCCAACCCCTGGCTGAGAGCAGAGGAGAGTGACATTCCTGGGAAACCCTGGGAGATCCTCCATCCCTTCCTGGGAACCCCTGGGAGATCCTCAATCCCTTCCTGGGAAACCCTGGGAGATCCTCCATCCCTTCCTGGGAAACCCTGGGAGCTCCTCAATCCCTTCCTGGGAAACCTTGGGAAATCCTCCATCCCTTCTTGGGAAATCTTGGGAGCTCTTCAATCCCTTCCTGGGAAACCCTGGGAGAACCTCAATCCCTTCCTGGGAAACCTTGGGATCCCTTTGGGATCCTGGTAACCCTTGGGAAATCCTGGATCCCTTCCTGGGAAACCTTGGGAGCTCCTCCATCCCTTCCTGGTAAACCTTGGGAGATCCTCCATCCCTTCCTGGTAACCCTTGGGCTCTCCACTGCCTCACTTCTCCAGGCTGATGTTCCCCCACATCCCCAGGAGCTGCAGAGTCAAAATTTGGGACGCACAGGACATGGGGATGATGAATTTCCAATTAAACTTCCCAAAAGCTTCATCAGAGGAGTATTTCCTCAGCCACATGCTCAGAGAGGAAAGCTGGACTCAAAGGCAATGGATCTGGGATTTGTGAGGACCAGAAGAGGCCAGGACTCACATCCCCATGGGAAAGCTTGTGTCTGCTGAAGAGAACAACAGAAATTTTAAAATTATTTCTCTGGGGCTTAAATTACCCAGGAGAAATAGCTTAAACATTGGATGGAGTTTCCTGACTCTGAGAGGGGCTGAAATCCAGGAGGGCTCACCAGGGAATGTTCTGGAATCCCTTTAAACTGATCATCCCAAGGAATAAGTCAGAAAGACCCCAAGGAGGAGCAGCCTCGGTGCATTTGCTGCTCCAGAGACCAAACACCTCCTCAGGCAGGGACAGGATTCTGGAGGTCCCCAAAATCCCATTTCCCACAGTTTCAACTCCAGAAGAGCTGGAGCTCTGTGGAAACCCCCTGATCCTCACCAGACCACCCCTGGTTCCACCAGGAGCTGAAAGAAGGGATGGCTCTGACTCCAGGTATCAAACCCTGCCAGGCTTCCCAAGGAGTTCTGAGGACTCAACTTTCACTGATGGCACCACACAAATCCCCCCTTCCCTCCCTGGCACAGGGGTTAAAATCACAGAATGGATGGGGTTGGAAGGGGTCTGTGGGATCATCTCATTCCAGTGGCAGGGACACCTCCCACTGTCCCAGTGTCCAAGCTGGCCTTGGACATCCCCTGGGGCAGCCCCAGCTGCTCTGGGCACCCTGTGCTGGATAAATATTCCAGAGTGTCCTGAGGAGCTCAGGGATGCCAATGAAACACTTTCAGACCATAAATCAGCGGGAACACAGAGCTGCCATAAAGCCACAGCCACCTCTGGGATGGGATCCAGCCCTTCCCTGCCAGACAAGAGTCCCGAGGAAATGAGGGATAATTGTCCTAATTAACAATAAAATGGAACAACCCAGAATGTCCCTATTAAATAAAGAAGGAATTTCTGATGCTCCAAGCCATGAGGAAGAGCTTGAACAAACCCACCTTCCAAAAGAGCCAGGAATGGAGGAACAACCCCAATGCAGAGGACACAGGGAGGATGGGGAGAGGTGGCCACGAGCTGAGCTTCCAAGTGGGGAGGACAATGGGAACAATTCCCGGGAACAAAAGCTGCAGGGACACTTGATGTGAGCCATGTGTGGGACAGGAATGCTCCCAGCCCCGGCTGAGAGAAACCCCAGCCCGTCCAAGCTGGGGAACATTAAGGCAGGGATGAATCATCTTCCCAAAGCCTGGAAACAACACTCAGACCCCAAAAGGATCCCAGAAACAACACTCAGACCCCAAAAGGAGCCCTGGAAACAATTGGGACCCTTACAAACAACACTCAGACCCCAAAAGGAGGCCTGGAAACAACACTCAGACCCCAAAAGGAGCCCTGGAAACAACACTCAGACCCCGAAAGGATCCCTGTAAACAACAATCAAACCCCAAAAGGACCCCTATAAACAACACCCAAACCCCAAAAGGATCCCTGTAAACAACTGGCACCCCTACAAACAACACTCCAACCCCAAAAGGACCCATGTAAACAAGGCACAAATCCCAAAAGGACCCCTGTAAATGAGGCACAAATCCCAAAAGGACCCCTGGAAACAACACTCAGACCCCGAAAGGATCCCTGTAAACAACAATCAAACCCCAAAAGGACCCCTATAAACAACACCCAAACCCCAAAAGGATCCCTGTAAACAACTGGCACCCCTACAAACAACACTCCAACCCCAAAAGGACCCATGTAAACAAGGCACAAATCCCAAAAGGACCCCTGTAAATGAGGCACAAATCCCAAAAGGACCCCTGGAAACAACACCCAAACCCCAAAAGGATCCCTGTAAGCAAGGCTCAAACCCCAAAAGAAGCCCTGTAAACAACACCCAAACCCCAAAAAGATCCCTGTAAACAACAATCAAACCCCAAAAGGATCCCCCTATAAACAACACTCAGACCCCAAAAGGAGCCCTGGAAACAATTGGGACCCCTATAAACAACACTCAAACCCCAAAAGGAGACCCTGTAAACAACACTCAAACCCCAAAAGGAGACCCTGTAAACAACACTCAAACCCCAAAAGGATCCCTGTAAGCAAGGCTCAAACCCCAAAAGGATCCCTGGAAACAACACCCAAACCCCAAAAGGATCCAAGTGAACAACATAGACCCCAAAAGGAGCCCCGTAAACAACACTGAAACCACAAAAGGAGCCCGGGAAACAACACTCCAACCCCAAAAGGACTCCTGGAAACAAGCCTCAAACCCCAAAAGGAGTCCCATAAAGAAGGCTCAAATCCCAAAAGGATCCCTGTAAACAATGCTCAGACCCCAAAAGGAGCCCAGAGCAGAGCCCAGCCCCGCAGCTGGAATGGGGACAGCTGTTGGGAAAAGGGTGGGAACTGGGGACACGGAGCCACAGGAATGGGACAGGGACATGGGGAACACCCCAAACCTTCTGCTGAGGGTCCAGCATGTCTGGGGACAGGGGACATGGGGGGACAGGACAGGACACCAGAGTGGGGTCAGCTGAGGGGTTTGGGGCAGGGGACACCAGAGTGGGGTCAGCTGTGGGGTTTGGGACAGGGGACACCAGAGTGGGGTCAGCTGTGGGGTTTGGGACAGGGGACACCAGAGTGGGGTCAGCTGTGGGGTTTGGGACAGGGGACACACAGGATTGGGGTCAGCTGTGGGGTTTGGGGCAGGGGACACCAGAGTGGGGTCAGCTGTGGGGTTTGGGACAGGGGACACAGGATTGGGGTCAGCTGTGGGGTTTGGGCAGGGGGATCAGCTGCCCTGCCCTGCTCTGGGGGATTCTCAGCCTGACTTGCAGTGGAACTGTGACTTTTCCAGGGTGTGACACCACGGCGATGTCACCCTCCATTGGGAATGTGGATGGGAAGGAAATTCCAAGCCCAGAGCATGGGGCAGGCAAATCCCAGCCAGAAAATACAGAAAATCCTAGTCAGAAAATATTGACAGAAAATCCCAGTCAGAAAATACTGACAGAAAATACAGAAAATCCCAGTCACAAAACACTCACAGAAAATCCCAGCCAGAAAACACTCACAGAAAATCCCATCCTGACCAAAGCACCTTGGACATGGCTGGGCTCCATCCCAAAGGGCTTCTCCAGCCTAAAACCCACTTTAGAACTCCCACAATGACCCCACAATCCACTCCCACCCCCAAATCAAAGAGCACCACAAGGAAACAGCTCCAGAGCAGGGAGAAGCAGCCAGGCTGTCCTGATCCCCATTCTCCAGCAGTGCTGCTTTTCCAGGGACACTCCCCAGGGACAAAATTCCCTTTTCCAGCTCCACCTGCCCAGGGAAAGGGGGAAATGGCCCTGGCAAGGCCCAGCTGCACTGAATGTGCTGGGAGAGCCCTCCTCCTCCTCCTCCTCCTCCTCGGTTCTCCATTCCCAACACATCACCACATTCCTCTCAGGGAACTCAAGGTCACATTTTTTCTGTAGTGGTAAAGAATTCTGGACAAAGAAAATTTATAATTTTAACCCAGAGTTTGGGGGAGAAAAATCCCCCACACCCAGTGGGACAGCACAGGGAAAGTAATTAAATATTTAGTATTAAATATAATCATTATTATAGTTATTATTAAATAATGTTGTATTATTGATAACATAATTAATAACAATATTAATTTATTATTGAACATAACAATTAAAATAATTAATAATAGATTAAAATCTATGTGCAAACACCTCAGCAATACATCACAGATGGTCCTGAGGGAGGTGGCTGCTCATCCTGGGGGTTCTCAAAGCTCAGCACAAACCCAACCTGTCCAACCACTGCAGGTCCGTGAGGAATTGTTGGATTTTCATTTGTTATATCATTATATTGTTGGATTTTTAATGTTATATCGTTATATTGTTGGATTTTTATATGTTACATCATTATATTGTTGTAATTTTAATGTTATATCTTTATATTGTTGTATTTTTATATGTTATATCGTTATATTGTTGTATTTTTAAAATTATATCATTATATTGTTGTATTTTTATGTTATATCATTATATTGTTGTATTTTTAAGGTTACATCATTATATTGTTGTATTTTAATGCTATATTGTTATATTGTTGTATTTTTAATGTTACATCATTATATTGTTGTTTTGATATGTTAGATCATTATATTGTTGTATTTTTATGTTATATCACTATATTGTTGTATTTTTAAGGTTATATTGTTGTATTATTGAGAGAGGAGGGCCCAGAGCTCCCAGTCCCACACACAAACCCCCAAATTGAGCTGTTGGTGCTGGAAATAATTCTGCTTCCCAAGCTGCTCTACAAAACTCCAGGGAGAAGCAAAGCTGGGCTTATTTAGGCTTCAGCCTGAGCCCAGCCCAGATTTCAGCCCCTCTGCGCTTCTCTCATTTCCCTCTTAATTGCCTTCATCTAATTAAAGAACTTCATTAGCCCAGGTTTGACTCTCATTAAACTCGGCCTGAAAAAAATTGAAAATCATGAAAAAAAAATGAAATTCATGGCAATTAACTAAAAACCACGGCAATTAACTAAAAACCATGGCAATTAATGGAAAACGATTTAAAAAATTGTAAGTCATGGCAATTAATGGAAAACCATGGAAAACATTGATAACCATGGAAAAATTAAAACCCATGAAAATTAATTAAAAATCATGGCAGCGAATTGTAAACTGCGGCAATTGATTAAAAACCATGGCAATCAATTGAAAACCATGAAAAAAATTGAAAACCATGGCAATAATTAAAAATCATGGCAATTAATTGAAAACCATGGCAATTAGTTGAAAACCATGAAAAAAATTAAAAGCCATGAAAAATTTTAAATAATAAAAAAAAAAAATTAAATCGTGGCAATTAATTGAAAACCATGGGGGAAAAGTGAAAATAATGGCAATTAATTAAAAAACACATGAATGAATTGAAAACCGTGGCAATTAATTGCAAATCATGGCAATTAACTGTAAACCATGGTAATGAATTGAAAATCATGACAATGAATTGAAAACCATGGGGAAAAACTGAAAATCTGAATTGAAAACCATGACAATGAATTGAAAACCACAGGGAAAAATTGAGAATCATTGGAATTAATTAAAAATCATGGCAATTAACTGCAGATCATGGCAGTTCATTGAAAACCCTGGCAATAAAACTGCAGGAATAAATCAGTGCATGGCATTAACCAGGGCAGGGATGCAATGGGAAGAGCGGATTGACCGGATCACACCTGACAAAGTTATTCCAAATATTCCCAAATCCTGCCCTCCCACACCCAGCACATCCCAAGGGATCTCCAGCATCCTTCCAAGGCCTTTTATTCCCAATTTCCTCTGCCCAGCTCGGGAATGGCCAAACCCCAATCCCAGATTTTGCCACTGGATGGCACCAGAGGAAATCCTAAAACTTCCAGTCGGGATTCAGAAAGCAAAATCCAAACCCTAAAGGCACCAGAGGAAAAATGCTAAAACTTCCAGTCCGGATTCAGAACTCGGGAAAAGCAAAATCCAAAGCCTGGAGGGAAGAGCCCAGGGGAAGGTTTGGGGAAGGAAAATGTGGATTTGGTGGAAGGAGTCCAGAGGAGGTCCTGGAGCTGGGAATGTTCCCCTGGAGAAGGGAAAAATCCAGGGAATCCTCAGAGTCCCTGGAGGGGCTCCAGGAGAGCTGGAGAGGGACTGGGGACAAGGGACAGAGGGACAGGAGCCAGGGAATGGCTCCCACTGGGAAAGGGGAGATTGGGCTGGGATCTTGGCAAGGAATTCCTGGCTGGGCTGGAATTCCCAGATTTGCTGTGGCTGCCCCTGGATCCCTGGCAGTGCCCAAGGCCAGGCTGGATCCACCTGGGACAGCGGGAGGTGTCCCTGCCATGGATGGGATTCGAGGTCCCTTCCCACCCAAACCATCCCATTAATCCAATCCTGGGTTCCATCAATGATTTCATTCAGGGGGAATATTCCTATTTCTAGGATGGGGGGATATTTCCTATTTATTTCCAGATCCTGGGATATTCTGAGCTGGAAAGGAGCTCAGGGATCAATTCCCGCTCTCAAATGACTCAGACAGGGACTGAACCCTCCAACACACCCAGCCCATCTCAGGCCCTAAAACTGCCCTAAATTACCCTGAATATCATTTATTTGTAATTCTTTGTCCCTAAATCCTTTCAGAGTAGTCACAGCCCCTGCGTTCCCAAGCCCTCCATCCATGGAACAGCACTCAGCAGCCCAGGCTCCCTGGGGGATAATTCATTTGTTTTTTGGGGTTTGCTGCTGTTTGCAGAGGATTTGGGATTCCCTGGAGATGGAGGCTGTGGCTATTCCCAGCCTTTGCTGAGGACAAGCTCCCTCTGCATTTGTGCTAGGAATTTTTAGCAGGGGAAATCTTCATTTTTAATGAAGATTTCCAGTGGCCAGGCTGTCTGGGCTAACAACAGCAGGGATAAATTGGAGTTCAAATGAAGATTTTAATGAAGATTTCCAGTGGCCAGGCTGTCTGGGCTAACAACAGCAGGGATAAATTGGAGTTAAAATCCTCTTGGCACTCATGGGACCTTCAAACCAATGAGGAAATCCTTTTTTCTTGGATACTTGGCCCAACTGGACCAAATCCCAGCATTTCCTGCCACAGGCTGTGTTTAAAGACACTCAGACCTGGCTTTTAATTATTCTAATTTAATTTTGGCCCTGTTTGGGGCCAGTCCAGGCTATTAACTGCTCAGGTTTGTGGGAAGCAGGAATGAACGTGGCTGTGGCTCCCAGGGATTCTCCTGCTGAGGGGCGCAAGGGGGATTTTTGTCCTGTGCCAGGGATGCCAAGGAAAAGCAGGAATTGCTTTGGTTCCCCACAGAGCAGCAGGTGAGGGATGGCAATCCAGGCTGGCAGTGCCAGGGCAGCTTTCCAAAGGGCACTGCAGCCAATTCCAGGGCAGGAAAGGGATTCCTTGCCCTGGCTGATCCTAAACTTCCCCTGGCTCACCCCAAACTCCTCCTGGCTCATCCCAAACTCTTCCAGCTGATCCCAAACTCTTCCAGCTGATCCTAAACTTCCCCTGGCTCATCCCAAACTCCTCCTGGCTCACCCCAAACTTCCCCTGGTTGACCCCAAACTCTCCCTGGCTCACCCCCAACTCTTCCAACGGATCCCAAACTCCCCCTGGCCCATCCCAAACTCTCCCAGTTGACCCCAAACCCCTCCTGGCTGACCCCAAACTCCCCCAGCTGACCCCAAATCCCCCCTGGCCCATTCCAAACCCCTCCTGGCTGACCCCAAACTCCCCCTGGCCCATTCCAAACCCCTTCTGGCTCATCCCAAGTCCCCCAGCTGATCCCAAACTCCTCCTGGACCATCCCAAACTCCCCCTGGCCCATCCCAAACCCCCCTGGCTCATCCCAAACTCCCCCTGGCCCATCCCAAACTCTTCCAACTGATCCCAAACTCCCCCAGCTGATCCCAAACTCCCCCAGCTGACCCCAAACTGCCCCAGCTGACCCTAAACTGCCCCTGGCCCATCCCAAACCCCCCTGGCTGACCCCAAAGCCCACAGCCCCTTTTGGAGCACATTTCCTGGACCAACCCCACAAACCCCAGGGCTGAGCACAGGAACATCACTCCCGAGAGCCAGGAAAGGGCTTGGTAAAGTTCCAGGTTCTGAGAATTTGAAACTTTCTGTACAAACAAACTCGAACTCCCAAGAAAACATTGCATTTGACCTAAAACCAGAAAACAAACTTGCAAAACTAATTAATAATGCAAAAATTATGAGTGTATAGTTAGTAAGAAGTGTGCAATATCACAAAGTGAAAAAGTTGAAGTTTAGAATGTCAAAATATAGTAATAAACATGAAACTAAATAAAATATAAATAAAATATAAATAGTAAATATATTTACTATTTATATTTTATTTATATTTTATTTTATTTATATTATATATTGTATTTTGTTTATATTTCTATTTTCTTTTATATTTTATAGTAAATATAATATATTTCCTATTTATATTTTATTTATATTTATATTATATATTATATTCATAATTATGTTTATATTCATATTTTATTTTATTTTATATTTTATAGTAAATATATTTATTATTTATTAGTTTACTATTACTATATATTTACTATTTATTATTAATATAATACATTTACTATTTATACATTATGAAGTTTAGAACTTTTAAAATAGTAATAAATATGAAACAATAAAATAAAAAATATAAATTGTAAATATAATACATTTACTATTTATACATTATGAAGTTTAGAACTTTAAAAAATAGTAATAAATATGAAACAAAAAACCACAAAATATAAATATTAAATATATTATATTTACTATTTCTATATTATGAAGTTTAGCACTTTTAAAATTGTAATAAACATGAAACAAAATAAAAATATAAATAGTAACCATAATATATTTACTATTTATACATTATGCAGTTTAGAACTTTAAAAAATTGCAATAAATATGAAACAAAATAAAATACAAACAAAATATAAATAGTAAATATAATTACATAATATTATAATATACTATAATAGGTATATGTCATAGAATCATTCTATATACTATCATTATTATATATAATATTATATGTTTAATATTATATATTGTATGTTATATATTATTTATGTTATATATTGAATATTATATGTTATATTTAAACAAAACCACCCCCAAGATGATCTCCAGGATTCCTGGAGAGTTGTCCCTCCCAGCTGCCGGCCCCAGGCGGGTCCCAGCACAGGAAGCTCGGGATGCTGTGTCCAGCTGATAGTGCAGAAGGAATTTTAAAAAGCCAACATCTCCTGCCTCGGGCCTGCAGCCAATTCCCTTCAAAGCCCTCGGGGTCCCCACAGGGAAAATTAAGGAGAAGGGGAAAAAAAAAAACCACAAAAAAAACCCCAACAACATGTGGAAAACAAAGGAATTCTGCACAGAATTTGTGTCCTGCAGCCCCCAGCCCAGCCCCTGGAGCTGCTCCCCAGCCCTGGAATTCTCTGGAGCTGCTCCTTATCTGCTCCTTATCACAGAATGCCAGAATAACGAGGTTATCAGCAGATCCAGGCGTTTCCAGGGAGCAGCCAGCAATTCCCAGAGCAGGAGCATCACCCTGAGCCCATCCAGGAATTCCTGCCCCAGCCCCAAAGGGGCACAGCGCTCATCCCATGGGATTGGAACGCTCTGGAATTCTGGATTCAGCCAGGGGTGCTGAGAGCTGAGATCTGCCCCATGGAGGCCTTGGGATCACAGGGAATTCCCTGGGATATCCCAGCATCCAGGAGAAGGGAATTCTGCCACAACCATCAGAAATGACCCCTCTCATCCCCAGGGCTTTCCCCCAAAATCAGCTCCCAAAGCCACAGACAGGAGCCAGCACTGAGGGAACCCCACAAGGGAACTCATCCCCCAAATCCCATCCCACATGTAGGGAATCCCATAACCTGTGGATTCATTCCCCCAAATCCCATCCCACACGGAGGGAATCCTACAGACCTGTGAACTGATCCCCCAAATCCCATCCCACACGGAGGGAATCCTACAAACCTGTGAACTCATCCCCCAAATCCCATCCCACATGGAGGGAATCCCATAACCTGTGAATTCCTTCCCCTAAGCCCCATCCTACATGGAAGGGATCCCATCACCTGCGAATTCATTCCCCCAAATCCCATCCCACATATAAGGGATCCTATAACCTGTGAATTCATCCCCCAAACCCCATTCCACATCGAGGGAATCCCACAAACCTATGGAATCCATTCACCCAAGCCCTATCCCACAATCCTGTGAATCCATACCCCAAACCCCATCCCACATGGAGGGGATCCCACAAACCTGTGAATTCATTCCCCAAGCCCCATCCCACATGTAGGGGATCCCATAACCTGCGGATCCATCCCCCAAATCCAATCCCATAATCTGTAAATCCATTCCCCAAAGCCGATGTCCCACATGTAGGGAATCCCATAACCTGTGGATTCATTCCCCCAAACCCCATCTCATGTGGAGGGGATCCCATAACCTGTGAATTCACTCCTCAAATCTCATTCCACGTGGAGGGAATCCCATAACCTGTAAATTCATTCCCCCAAGACAGATCCCACATGTAGGGGATCCCATAACCTGTGGATCCATCCCCCAAATCCAGTCCCATAACCTGTGACTCCATCTCAAACCCCATGTCCCACATAGAGGGGATCCCATAACCTGTGGAATCCATTTCCCCAAGCACCATCCCACAACCCTGTGAATTCATTCCCCGAAACCCCATCCCACATCCCCATAACCTGGGGATCCATCCCAAACCTCATGTCCCACATGTAGGAAATCCCATAACCTGTGAATCCATCCCAAATCCCATCCCATACCCTGTGGATCCATCCCAAATCCCATGTCCCACATGTAGGGGGTCCCATACCCTGTGGATCCATCCCAAATCCCATCCTATACCCTGTGAATCCATCCCCCAAACCATGTCCCACATGTAGGATATCCCACAAACCTGTGAATTCATCCCAAACCCCACATGTAGGAAATCCCATAACCTGTGGATTCATCCCAAATCCCGTGTCCCACATGGAGGGAATCCCATACCCTATGAAACCATCCCAAATCCCATCCTGTTCCCTGTGTACCCATCCCAATCCCATCCCATTCCCTGTGTACCCATCCCAATCCCATCCCGTTCCCTGTGCACCCATCCCAATCCCATCCCAAATCCCATCCCATTCCCTGTGTACCCATCCCAATCCCATCCCATTCCCCGTGTACCCATCCCAATCCCATCCCAAATCCCATCCCGTTCCCTGCGTACCCATCCCAATCCCATCCCAAATCCCATCCCATTCTCTGTGTACCCATCCCAAATCCCATCCCGTTCCCTGCGTACCCATCCCAATCGCATCCCATTCCCCGTGTACCCATCCCAAATCCCATCCCATTCCCTGTGTACCCATCCCAATCCCACCCCATTCCCTGTGTACCCATCCCAATCCCACCCCATTCCCTGTGTACCCATCCCAAATCCCATCCCAAATCCCATACCCTGTGTACCCATCCCAAATCCCATTCCCCGTGTACCCATCCCAAATCCCATCCCATTCCCTGTGTACCCATCCCAAATCCCATCCCATACCCGGTGTACCCATCCCAAATCCCATCCCATCCCATTCCCCGTGTACCCATCCCAATCCCGTCCCAGCCCTGTGCAGCCCTGGCCTGTCCCACCCGGTGCCCTTCAGGGCAGTTCCGGAGTTTTCCTCCAGATTCAAAAATAACCTCGGGACTTTTCCTGTTTGGGAAGTGGGCAAAGGGAAAAACACCACAGGACGCTGCTTCCAGCTGGGAAAATCCCAAAAAAGGCCCTGGCCCCGCACAGGATGTGTAAAAATAAATAGGGCTGCTGATAGGATCGGGACACGGAGAGTCCTCAGTCCCACCTTGGCCCCTGGGGGATGCCTTGGAGCAGGGAAAAGGGATTTAGGGACAGGGAAAAGGGATTTGGGGACAGAGAAAGGGATTTAGGGACAGGGAAAAGGGATTTGGGGACAGAGAAAGGGATTTAGGGACAGGGAAAAGGGATTTAGGGACAGGGAAAGGGATTTAGGGACAGGGAAAGGGATTTAGGGACAGGGGAGTTTAGGGAAAAGGGAGAATGGGGTTTAAGGGAAAAGGGAAAAATGATTTAAGGAAAAGGGAGAATGGCATTTAGGGAAAAGGGGAAAAAGAGATTTAAGGATAAAGGGAAAAAAGGGATTTAAGGAAAAGGGAGAATGGCATTTTGGGATTTAGAGGAAAGGGAGAAAGGGGTTTAAGGAAAAGGGAGAGTGGGATTTAGGGAAAAGGGGGAAAAGGGATTTAGGAAAAGGGAGAATGGGATTTAGGGGAAAAGGGAGAATGGGATTTAGGGGAAAAGGGAAGAAGAGATTTAGGGAAAGGGAGAATGGGATTTAGGGACAGGGAGATTGGGGTTTAGGGGGAAAAGGGATTTAAGGAAAAGGAGATTTAGGGAAAAGGGCGAATGGGATTTTGAGAAAAGGGAGAATGGGGTTAAAGTTCTAGGGAAAAGGGAGAGTGGGATTTAGGGACTGGGAGAATGGGGTTTTGGGAAAAGGGAGAATGGGGTTTAGGGACAAGGGGAAAAAGGGATTTAGGGGAAAGGGAGAATGGGATTTAGGGACAGGGAGATTGGGGTTTAGAGGGAAAAGGGATTTAAGGAAAAGGAGATTTAGGGAAAAGGGCAAATGGGATTTAGGGAATGACCCAAAGCTTTGGAAGGGCACAGGGCTGATTAACTCGGGCATTAAAGCAGCCAAGGAGGAATTAACACCAGAGATACAATTATCACCTCTGGAGAGGGAAATTCCAGCACATTCCAGGGCCTAAAGGGGCTCCAGGAATAAAAATTGTTTTTTATAATTTTATGTATAACAGATCTAGTCATCATTTTATATATTTATTTCTATATATTATGTTTCTTATATATTTCTTTTTATTATTTTCTGTGTATATATATTTATATCTTTACACATGTTATATCTATTTTTTTTATTTTCCATTTCTTATATATTTATTTGTTATAATTTTATGTGTATTGTGTATATTTATATTTTTATCTGGATTACATACCGTTTATCTCTATTTAAATATATGTTTGCTATATATATTAGGTACAACAGCTGGAACACACCAAATTTGGGGATTACCCTAATTAATCATCACCTAATTAAGAAATTAAAACTAAAACAGGAGAGAGAAGAGGAGGAAAAGTTCCCACAGGAAGGATTTGCAGCAGAGACTAAATCCATTTGTATAAACTAAAACTCAGTGGCATTAATTAAAAAATCAAGAGCATAAATTAAAAAACTCAGTGGCATAAATTAAAAATCAGTTGAGTAAATTATGAAAATCAGTAGAATACATTAAAAATCAATCGAATAAATTAAAAATCAGCAGTCTAAATTAAAAAC
The DNA here is from genome assembly GCA_039654755.1 of Calcarius lapponicus. Taxonomy (NCBI): domain Eukaryota; kingdom Metazoa; phylum Chordata; class Aves; order Passeriformes; family Fringillidae; genus Calcarius; species Calcarius lapponicus. The sequence goes on along the minus strand of CM077466.1, from coordinate 644,997 downwards.
CAGATGTATAAATTAAAATAAGCCAGGCCCAGGCCGCGGTGTCCAAACCCCTCCCGGAAAAGGAAACAACCCCAGGAGCAGGGAAATGCCTGGAATTCCTCGGGATCAGGGGCTGCAAATCACTGCTAAAAATAAAAACTCATCCAAAATCCCTGAACCTGTCTGTGCTCCCAGGGACTGAACTCCATATTGCATCCAGGAATCCTGGACTATCCCAATGGGAAAAATTCCATACTCTACACAGGAATCCTGGAATGTCCCCCAATGGGAAGAATTCCATATTCTAAATAGGAATTCTGGAATGCCCCAATGGGAAGAATTCTATATCCCAAATATTAATCTTAGAATGTCATGATGGGAAGAATTCCATATTCCACACCAGAACCCTGGAATGTCCTGATGAGGAGAATTCCATATTCTACCCAGGAATGTCCCAATGGGAAGAATTCCATATTCCACGCCAGAATCCTGGAATATCCTGATCGGAAGAGTTCCATCCTCCACACAGGAATCCTGGAATATTCCAATGGGAAGAATTCCATATTCCACACAGAATGTCCCAATGGGAAGAATTCCATATTCCACACAGAAATGTCCCAGTGGGAAGAATTCCATCCAGGAATCCTGGAATGCCCAATGGGAAGAATTCCATATTCTAAATGGGAATCCTGGAATGTCCCAATGGGAAGAATTCCACGTTCCACATGGGAATGCTCCAATGGGAAGAATTCCATATTCCACCCAGAATGTCCCAATGGGAAGAATTCCATCCAGGAATCCTGGAATGCCCAACGGGAAGGAACCCAGAGGATCTGGGATGCAGCTCCTGGCCCTGCAGGGAAAATCTCTCCCTGGGCATCCCTGGAGCTGCAGCAGCCTCAGGAATGGGATCATTCCCGGGATCCCTGGGAACCCAGCAGGAGCTGCTCCTGTGCCATGGACCAGGAGAGTCATTCCAGGGAATTCTCACAGCCAGGGAACCCCAGGAGATGCTGGAGGCCCAGAAATCCCCCCAGAGAGAGGCCGTGGGGAGAGAAGGACCTGAGAGAATCCATGGAATGGGTTGGGTTGGGAAGGACCCCAAATCCCATTTCTGTTCCATCCCATCCATGGGCAGGAGGATGATTCCATGATCCCAGGTGGATCCAAGCCCCAGTACCCAACCTGGCCTGGGGCACTGCCAGGGATCCAGGGGCAGACACAGCAAATCTGGGAATTCCAGCCCAGCCCCTGCCCAGCCTCCCAGCAGAATATTTTACATTTCTTACATATTTATATTTTTATCATTTTATTGTATATATCTACATATCTATTGTGTATATTTATATACAATATATAAAATATTGTATATTTTTATATACTCTGTATATTTCTATTTTATTGTGGATTATATAGAGTTTATCTCTATTTAAATATATGTTTTCTATGTACATTAGATACAACAGCTGGAACACACCAAATCTGGGCATTGCCCTAATTAATCATCACCTAATTAAGGAACAACACCACCCTCCCATGCTCAGTTCCCAGCAGGACTCTTTCTTTGGGGCCATTTCTCTCCCTGCTTTGATTTCTGGGTGCCCTGAGTTGTTTTCCACAGCAGCCTCACCCGGCCCGGCCAGGCTGATCTCCCCTTGCACTTCCTGCTTTTATTTCCAGTTCCCATGGATTTTCCTGCCTGGGCACTGCCTGCAGCCTCAAGGAGAATTAAATCAGGGTTTGTTGTGATTCCCTCTAAAATCTGAGGATGGGCAGGGAGCAAAACAGGCTCTGAAGCACCCACACCCCTCCTGTTTTGCCCTTTTATCCCCATTCTTTAGAGTTTCCAATAAAAATTAAAGCCCTGTCTAACGAGCCCAGTTTGGAGCAGAATTTAATGCTGAGCATCCTGCACACCAAACTTCTGGAGCAAACCCAAATCTGAGCATCAGCCCTAAAAAGGAGAAAGAAAAAAATAATTCTGAGTTTGCTCTTAACCTGCAGGACCCTAAAGCTTGTCCTGGGAAAGACACAAAGATCCATTCAAGAGGGAAAACCTAAAAAACCAAAGCTGCATCCCACAGCCCAGCTATGGGAATGACTTGGAATTGGATGTTAAAAAGCCACAACCTCCCCTGGATCTCCGACAGGCAGATGATGTTAAGGAAAACCACAAAACACAATTTTATTTCAAGGTTATTTTGCATGGATCTCTATTATTAGACAGACTCAAACAGGAAGGAAATTAGATTTTGCTTCCCAGGAGAGAATATTTAGTCAGTAATTCACACTGCCATAAATTAAGAAATGAAGATTAAATGTAAAAACTCAACATTTTACGGCCATCAGACCCAAATAACCACTGGGTTTTTCCAACCACCACTATTTTTAGCCAATGTGACCCCCCCTGAGCTGCAGGGTAATATTTAAGGCATTTTAAGAAGCACAGCCATGGAATGCAGGGATGTGTCACCCCCAGCTCCCTTCCAGCTCCTATTTTGGAATTCCTGGCACAGCTCAGTCCATGGATAGCACCAGCTGGGAACGGGCACTTGGAGCTCTGTTCCCAGGGGAGAGATAAATGGAGAAGCACAGGGCAGAGGAGAGCAGGGATTTGGGGTTGGGATTGTCAGGGGAAACTCAAACCCAAATCTTGGCTTGGGGAGAATTTCACTGCAGGGACGAGGAGGGAGAGGAGAGGGACTGGGGACAGGGATGGAGGGACAGGAGCCAGGGAATGGCTCCCAGTGCCAGAGGGCAGGGAGGGATGGGATACTGGGAACTGGGAATTCCTGGCTGGGCTGGAATTCCCAGATTTACTGTGGCTGTTCCTGAATCCCTGGCAGTGCCCAAGGCCAGGGTGGAGCAGCCTGGGACAGTGGGAGGTGTCCCTGCCATGGATGGGGTGGGATGGGGATGGGATTTAAGGTCCCTCCCAACCCAAATCATTCCAGGATTCTGCAGAGAGCCCAGAGGAGGCCCCGGAGCTGCTGCAGGGCTGGAGCCCCTCTGCTCTGGGAGAGCTGGGGATGTTCCCCTGGAGAAGGGAAAAATCCAGGGAATCCTCAGAGTCCCTGAAGGGGCTCCAGGAGAGCTGCAGAGGGACTGGGACAAGGGACAGAGGGACAGCACACAGGGAATGGCTCCCACTGGGAAAGGGGAGATTGGGCTGGGATCTTGGCAAGCAATTCCTGGCTGGGCTGGAATTCCCAGATTTGCTGTGGCTGCCCCTGGATCCCTGGCAGTGTCCAAGGCCAGGTTGGATCCACCTGGGACATTGGGAGGTGTCCCTGCCATGGATGGGGTGGAATAAATGAATTTTAAGGTCCCTCCAAGCCAATCCTGAGCAGGGAAATGTGGAAGGTTCAAGGCTCAGTCTGGGATTTTGTGTCCTCACGGAGGGAGCTGAGCACAGAGTTTCTGTTTCTCCCAAAGGCAGCTCCTCCCTCCTGCAGGGAAATCCTCCCATGTGGGTTTCCAAGCCAAGAGCACAGGAAAATCCCCCCTGGATTGAAAAGCCCAAGGTTCCTCCAGTCCCACTCCAACACCTGAACACTCTGTGGTTCATCCTGAATCCCACACCAGACCCCACTCCTGGAGCTTTTCCATGCCCAGCCCCACACCCTGCAGCCCACACATGTGGGAATGAATGCCTGGGCATCCCCAACAAAACAGGGAACCAGCCAGAGCTGGAAAAACCCACAAGGACCAACAAATTCAACTCCTGACCTGTGGGAAATGGATTTATAGAGAATTCTCAAAGCCTGACAGGAGTCACACATCTGTATGCAAACCTTGAGATAAGAAACGCTGATAGAAATGCCATGGAATGAAACAGACATTGTTGAGAGAGAAAAAGAAAGAAAAACAAGCTTCAAAAGATGACTTTACCAAAAAAAAAAGGATAGTTTAGAAAAATAAAACTATAAAAATCCATTAAAACCCATGAAAAATAATTTCAGATTATTAACTTTAAAGCATTCACATTGCAGTATAGTGTGGCAAAAGCTGATAAGCCAAGAAATGGTTCCAGTGGATTGTAATTAAGAAATACTTAGCTTCTAATAGTAATAGTGTAAATTACAACTATATTATATATCTATATATTATCTATATATATCAATATATAGATAACTATAATCTATCTGTATACAGATAATCTAGATATATTATCTATATATCTAAATATATATCTATATCTATATTATCTACATATTTATATATAAATACAGATAATTATAATCTATCTATATTACCTGTATATTTATCAATATATCTAGATATACCTATATCTATATTATCTACATATTTTAATATAGATATAAATAATTATAATCTATCTGTATCTAGATATGTTATTTATATATCTATCTATATATCTAGATATATATAGATATGTATCTATCTATATTATATCTATATGATCTATATATTTCTATATAAATACAGATAATTATAATCTATCTATATTACCTATATATTTATCAATATATCTAGATATACCTATATCTATATTATCTACATATTTTAATATAGATATAAATAATTATAATCTATCTGTATCTAGATAATATAGAAATATTATCTATGTATGCTGATGTATCTCTAACTATATATCTATATATAATCTATAGAGATATATATCTATATTACCTATCTATATTATATACCTATTATATATCTATATTATCTCACCCTTCCAGTGAAACTAAAAATAGAATAAAAGTTTTTAAAACCTCTCAGTTACCCCATCTCTAAGTCAAAAAAAGCTGAATCAAAAAAAGCAACTCCAACAATGCCACCCTGTCCCTGAGAGCTTTGTCCAAATGAATCCTTCAGAGCTGCACCAGGAGATTCATTGAAGGAGGTTCTTTTGGAAAGCACGGCCACAGGAAATCCTGCGCAGCCTGGGCTCCTGGATCCCGATTTTTCAAGGAATTCAGGCCCCCAGGGTGGAAGCACCTTGAGCAGGACAGTGCCAGCAGAAAGGTCAGCCCAGAGCAGCTCCTGCCCTGCCAGGGTGACAAGGGACAGCTCTGGGGGCAGCACAGTCCCAGAGGAGCCCTTCTGGTGCTGCTCAGCCCCACAGAGAGCAGGACAGGGGGTTTGGAGAGCGGCTCCTTGGAACCACAGAATTCTTCAGGAAAGATCTTTAAGGTCATCCAGTGCAACCCCAACTGCAGCAGCACCAGGGCCACCCCTGCCCCTGTCCCCGAGTGCCACATCCACAGGGCTGTGACATCCCTGCAAGAATGGGCACTCCAAACCTCCCTGGGCACTTCCAGGGATGTGCCTGACCCCCCTTTCCATGGGGAATATTCCAAATAATCCACCCTGAGCTCCCCTGAGGCCGTTCCCTCTGCTCCTGTCCCTGTTCCTGGGATCAGATCCCAAATCCCCCCGGCTGTGCCCTCCCGGCAGGAGCTGTGCAGAGCCACAAGGGCCCCCTGAGCCTCCTTTGCTCCAGGCTGAGCCCCTTCCCAGCTCCTCAGGGATTCTGCAGCCCCTTCCCAGCTCCTCAGGGATTCTGCAGCCCCTTCCCAGCTCCTCAGGGATTCTGCAGCCCCTTCCCAGCTCCTCAGGGATTCTGCAGCCCCTTCCCGGCTCCCTCAGGGATTCTGCAGCCCCTTCCCAGCTCCCTCAGGGATTCTGCAGCCCCTTCCCAGCTCCTCAGGGATTCTGCAGCCCCTTCCCAGCTTCTGGGGGAGGGTTTGGGATTGGGGCTGGCAGCAGGATGGGGAGGGGGAGATTCTGGGAATCCCTTCCCTGGGATTCAGGCTCTGGGCTTGGCTTTGCCCAGGATTTTCCTCCCAGAGGAGAACCCGCCCTGGGAAGTGCTGCTCCTCCATCCCTATGAGATTTTAAGGATGAGAGCAAACTCCATGGATTTTATTTGGATCCAGGCTCTGGACTTGGGTTGGTTCAGGAATTTCCTCCCAGAGGAGAACCCTCAGTGGGAAGTTCTGCTCCTCCATCCCTCCAAGGTGTAACGATGGGAGCAAACTCCATGGATTTGGGATTCAGGCTCTGGGCTTGGCTTTGCCCAGGATTTTCCAGTGGAGAACCTGCCCTGGGAAGAGCTGCCCCTCCATCCCTGTGAGGTGCTAATGATGAGAACAAACTCCATGACTTTTGTTGGGATTCAGGCTCTGGGCTTGGGTCTGTCCAAAGATTTTCCTCCCAGAGGAGAACCCACTGTGGGAAATGCTGCTCCTCTATTGCTGTGAGGTGTAAGGATGGGATCAAACCCTGTGGATTTGGGATTCAGGCTCTGGGCTTGTGTCTGTCCCAAGATTTCCCTCCCAGAGGAGAACCTGCCCTGGAAGTGTTGCTCCTCCATCCCTGTGAGGTGGCAAGGATGGGAGCAAACTCCATGAATTTGGGCTTCAGGCTCTGGGTTTGGCTTTGCTCAGGATTTTCCTCCCAGGGGAGAACCCATTGTGGGAAATGCTGCTCCTCCATCCCTGTGAGGTGTAAGGATGGGATCAAACCCTGTGGATTTGGGATTCAGGCTCTGGGTTTGGCTTTGCCCCAGGATTTCCCTCCCAGAGGAAAACCCAGCATGGGAAATGCTGCTCCTCCACCCCTGTGAGGTGTAAGGATGGGATCAAACCCCCAGAGCTGCTGGGAGCAGGGATAAAGCTGTGCCCGCCCCATATCCCAGAACTGTGATGGAATTCCAGCAGGAATTGCAGCAGGGTGGGGTTCTAAACCTCCCTGCCCAAAAAGGGAACTCCAGAGGAGCAGCTCAGAGCATGAGATGCTGGTGGGTGGCAGCGAAGCTGCTCCCAAGGCGTTTCTGTGCTCTGAGGTGGAGAATTTCTGCATTCACCCCCTCACCGGGGTTAAACAGCAGCAGAGAAGAACTTCAAGGAATAAAAAGACCAAAAAAAAATCCCTACCCTGGAAACTCAAGAGGCTGGATGGCAGCTAAGCACACGTGCAAAATTAAAATGATTCAGAAGCAGAGCTGTGTGAAGAGCTAATTAGTTAATATCTGAATAATGAGGAGCTCCTTCAAACATCAGGAGCAGGAAAGCTGCCAGAGCAAGGGAGTGGGAGTTCTCCTGAAACTCCTCTACATGACTGGGCAAAGTAGAAATAAGGATTTTTTTCCTTTTTTTTTAAGGACTAGTTAATAAATATGTAAAAAGCACAATAGAGCAAAGGAGACGAGAGATTCTCTGGGTGGCATTCCCACATTTCCATCCCCAGACCCGCTCACCAGGGGAATGTGGACACCCAAATTCACTCGAATGTCGAAAGCATTGTGAGAATCCCAAAAAAACACCACCAAATGTGCCAATAAATCTCTGCTCCTCAGTGCAGAGCTCCCCAGGGCTCTCCACAGGGCAGGACCACGAGCTGACACTGCAGAGGACACAGAGCCACAGAGGGGCTGCCAGCGCTGAGGGAGGAGCAGGTGACAGAGGGACAGGAGTGGCAGAGAGACACTCGGAGGGGACAACCCTTTGTAAACCCCTTTTTAAAAACCCCTTTGAAAAACCCTTTAAAAGCCCTTTTTAAAAAACCCTTTAAAACCCCTTCCTAAAACCCCTTTAAAAAACCCCTTTAAAAACCCCTTTCAAAACCCTTTAAAGTCCCTTTTAAAAACCCTTTAAAACCCATTAAAATTCCTTTTTAAAAACCCTTTAAAACCCCTCTTTAAAAACCCTTTAAACCCCTTCCTAAAACCCTTTAAAACACCTCTTTAAAAAGCCTTTAAAACCCCTCTCTAAAAACCCTCGAAAACCCCTTTTAAAAACCTCTTTAAAATCTCTTTTTAAAAACCCTTTAAAATCTCTTTTTAAAAACGCTTTAAAATCCCTTTCTAAAAACCCTTTAAAATCCCTTTCTAAGAACCCTTTAAAACCCCCCTTTAAAAACCCCTTTCAAAAACCCTTTAAAACCCCTTTAAAAAACCCTTTAAAATCTCTTTTTTAAAACCCCTTTTAAAAAACCCTCTTTAAAACCCTTTAAAACCCCTTTTTAAAAACCCCTTTTTACCCCCCAGCAGCAGGGGCAGCAGCGCTGGGCTCAGCTCAGCCTGCAGGAGAAGGGAAAGCAAAGCAGGAAAGGTCCCTGTGCCCTCTGATCCTTCCAGAACCTTCCCTGGGAGGTGACAGCTGAGTGGGGAGAGGCATCGAGAGCAGGACAAGGACAAGGAGCCACCCAAGGGCTCTGCCAGCAGAAAAATGGGAATTCAGGAAAAACCTGAGCCTTGAGGCGAAAAAACAAAATATGAGCAAGGAAATATCCCTCCTAATCCTCTGGAACAGCCTAGAGCTGGTCCCAGTCCTCTGTGAGAGCCTAGAACTGCTCCTAACCTCTAGGACAGCCTAATCCTAATCCTTCTCCTAATCCTCTCCTAACCCTAGACCTGCTCCTAACTCTCTGTGGCAGCCTCGACCTGTGCCTAGTCCTCTGTGAGAGCCTAGACCTGCTCCTGACCTCTAGGACAGCCTAGACCTGCCCCTGGTCCCCTCCTAACTCTAGACCTGCTCCTAACCCTCTGTGAGAGCCCAGACCTGTTCCTAACCTCTAGGACAGCCTAGACCTGCTCCTGACCTCTAGGACAGCCTAATCCTAATCCTTCTCCTAATCCTCTCCTAACCCTAGACCTGTTCCTAACCTCTAGGACAGCCTACACCTGCTCCTGACCCTGTGGGACAGCCTAATCCTAATCCTCTCCTAACCCTAGACCTGCTCCTAACTCTCTATGGCAGCCTCGACCTGTTCCTAGTCCTCTGTGAGAGCCTAGACCTGCTCCTGACCTCTAGGACAGCCTAGACCTGCCCCTGGTCCCCTCCTAACTCTAGACCTGCTCCTGACCCTGTGGGACAGCCTAGACCTGCTCCTGGGTCCTCTCCTAACCCTAGACCTGCCCCTGGTCCTCTTCTAAGCTTAGACCTGCTCCTAACTCTCTGTAGCAGCCTAGACCTGCTCCTGGTCCTCTCCTAACCCTAGACCTGCCCCTGGTCCTTTGTGGCAGCCTAGAGCTATCCCTAGTCCTCACCTAACCCTAGAGCTGCCCGTGGTCCTCTTCTAACCCTAGACCTGCTCCTAACCCTGTGGGACAGTCTAGACCTGCTCCTAACCCTGCGGGACAGCCTAGACCTGCTCCTAACCCTGTGGGACACCCTAGACCTGCTCCTAACTCTCTGTGGCAGCCTAGACCTGCTCCTGGTCCTCTCCTAACCCTAGACCTGTTCCTAACTCTCTGTGAGAGCCCAGACCAGTCCCTAGTCCTCTCCTAGCCCTAGACGTGCTCCTAGTCCTCTCCTAGCCCTAGACGTGCTCCTAGTCCTCTCCTAACCCTAGACGTGCTCCTAGTCCTCTCCTAACCCTAGAGCTGTCCCTAGTCCCCTCCTAACCCTAGAGCTGCTCCTAGGAAGCACAGGCAGCACCTCCCAGCCCTGCAGCCCCCCAGACTCATCCCCTGGGTGAAAGGGCTCCAGAGACGCAGGAAGGACCCAGACAAGCCCCAGAGCAGGGAATCCCCAGCACAAACCCAGCCCAAGCTCAGCCTGGAGATCCCTGGGGGCCCTGGAGCAGCTCCAGCCCTGCATCCCAAAGCAGGGGAATCCAGGAGAGCTTTGGATCAGGAGAATTCCTGGGTTTGGTCAGGAAATGCAGCAGGGCTGGGAGAAAAGGGAAATCTGGGAATTACAGGGATTCACATCTCAGAGCTGTGTACAGAACCTCAGGTGAGGAGAAACTATCCATAAAATCTGGGATAATTTCAGGATATCCCTTCAGGCACAGATAACACATTGAGCCAGACCTGACCAGAACATAAATGCCAATTATTTCCCTGGAAAAACTCCTGATATTCTTTCAGGAATGGCAGCAGGGCTGGGAGAAAAGGGAAATCTGGAAATTACAGGGATTCACATCCCAGAGCTGCGTACAGAACCTCAGCACCGGTGAGGTTATCCAGAAAAATTATCCATCAAACCTGGGATAATTTCAGGTTTATCTCTTCAGGTGTGGATGCCAGTGCCCCACACATTGAGCCTGACCAGTCCAGATCCTACATGCCAATTATTTCCCAGGAAAAACTCCTGGTTTTCTTTCAGGAATGGCAGCAGGGCTGGGAGAAAAGGGAAATCAGGGAATTACAGAGATTCACATCTCAGAGCTGTGTACAGAACATCAGCACTGGTGAGAGGAAATTATCCACAAAATCTGGGTAATTTCAGGATATTCCTTCAGGCACAGATAACACATTGAGCCAAACCAGTCCAGATCATAATTGCCAATTATTTCCCAGGAAAAACTCCTGATATTCTTTCAGGAATGGCAGCAGGGCTGGGAGAAAAGGGAAATCTGGGAATTCCAGAGATTCACATCCCAGAGCTGTGCACAGAACCTCAGCACTGGTGAGGAGAAATTATCCATCAAACCTGGGATTTTCAGGGCACAGATAACTGTGCTCCACACATTGAGCCAGACCAGCCCAGATCACAAATACTGATTATTTCCCAGGAGAAATTCCTGATTTTTTTTCCTCCCCACCAAAAAACTTGGGATCAGCACAGCAGCAGCCTGAGAAGGGAACAATAACACAATTCCAGCAGCACTGCAAGAACTGTCCTTTAAAATCCCATTAATTCTGGACACACCAAGGCTGCTTTTCAGGAGGCAAAATCAGAATTTGGGGATTTTTTTGTTTGTTTGTTTCTTTTTTGCAGATTCCCTGTGTGGGTGGCAGGAAAATGGGCTGAAAGCTCCTTCAAAAGCTCCTGGGAGGTTTTTATGAGCAGACAATTTACAGTTGTTGCAGGCAGATTCCTGAGAGAGCCCTATGGCCAGACAGCCCCTGTTGGGAGCTGATATTCCTGAATTCCTGCCTGGAAAAGGATTGGGGCTGCTGGGATCCATGGAACCCAGGCAAAGTCTGGAGCACTCAGTGGGATTTTAAATCAGTGTGCTGATATTCCTGAATTCCTGCCTGGAAAAGGATTGGGGCTGCTGGGATCCATGGAGCCCAGGCAAAGTCTGGAGCACTCAGTGTGATTTCAGCTCATTGTGCTGATATTCCTGAATTCCTGCCTGGAAAAGGGATGGAGCTGCTGGGATCCATGGAGCTCAGGAAAAGGCTGAAGCACTCAGTGTGATTTCAGCTCAATGTGCTGATATTCCTGAATTCCTGCCTAAAAAAGAGATGGGATTCATGGAGCCCAGGCAAAGTCTGGAGCACTCAGTGGGATTTTAATTAATTGTGCTGATATTCCTGAATTCCTGCCTGGAAAAGGGATGGAGCTGCTGGGATTCATGAAGCCCAGGAAAAGGCTGAAGCACTCAGTGTGATTTTAGCTCAGTGTGCTGATATTCCTGAATTCCTGCCTGGAAAAGGATTGGGGTTGCTGGGATTCATGGAGCTCAGGAAAAGGCTGAAGCACCCAGTGTGATTTTAGCTCAATGTGCTGATATTCCAGGAATTACTGCCTTGAAAAAAGGGATGGGGCTGCTGGGGATGGGATTCATGGAGCTCAGGAACAGTCTGGAGCACTCAGTGCGCTGATACTCCTGAATTCCTGCCTGGAAAAGGGATGGGGCTGCTGGGGATGGGATTCATGGAGCTCAGGCCAAGTCTGGATCCCTCAGTGTCATTCCAGCTCAGTGTGGGGGTTTTACAGATGCTGGGGGTGATTTTTGATGATTTCCCTCATGCTGGGAGCCTCAGGAGCCCCATCTGAGCGAGGAAAGGAAAATCCCCTCTGTCCCAAAGCTGCTCCAGGCTCTCCTTCCTCTCTCCCAGCAGGGCTGTCCCAGGAGGAGCAGAAATTCCCTCACCAGCCTGGGATAAAGCCAGGGCAGCTGCTCATCCATGGGCTGGGCCTCCTCCTCTGCACATCTGCACCACAGAACACTGTCCCTGTGTCACCCCAGGACAGGCTGGGACAGCCTGGCCACCCCTACTCCAGCTCCAGGGATGCTCCTGCTCTGTGCTCTCCCTCCTCACCCAAGGGAACCAGAATTCCCAAACTGGGACAGCCTGGCCACCCCTGCTCCAGCTCCAGGGATGCTCCTGATCTCCCTGCTCATCCAAGGAACCAGAATTCCCAGACTGGGACAGCCTGGCCACCCCTGCTGTCCCTGCTCATCCAAGGAACCAGAATTCCCAAATTGGGACAGCCTGGCCACCCCTGCTCCAGCTCCAGGGATGCTCCTGATCTCCCTGCTCATCCAAGGGAACCAGAATTCCCAAACTGGGACAGCCTGGCCACCCCTGCTCCAGCTCCAAGGATGCTCCTGCTGTCCCTGCTCATCCAAGGAACCAGAATTCCCAAATTGGGACAGCCTGGCCACCCCTGCTCCAGCCCAGCAGCTCCAGGGATGCTCCTGCTCTCCCTGCTCATCCAGGGGAACCAGAATTCCCAAATTGGGACAGCCTGGCCACTCCAGCTCCAGCTCCAAGGATGCTCCTGCTCTGTGCTCTCCCTGCTCATCCAAGGGAACCAGAATTCCCAGACTGGGACAGCCTGGCCACCCCTGCTGTCCCTCCTCATCCAAGGGAACCAGAATTCCCAAACTGGGACAGCCTGGCCACTCCAGCTCCAGCCCAGCAGCTCCCGGGAAGCTCCTGCTCATCCAGAACCAGAATTCCCAGATGGGACAGCCTGGCCATCCCTGCTCCAGCCCCAGGGATGCTCCTGCTCTGTGCTCTCCCTGCTCATGCAGAATTCCAGAGGCTCAGGAGGGCAGGGAAGGGACAGAGCTGAGCTCAGGATGTGAGAGCACAGCTGGAACCCAGAGCCCCAAAGCCCAGGGCCAGTCTAGACACTGGGAAGCCACAAAGGAGCTCAGCATGAGGTGGAGGGAGCAGATCCAGCTGGAAAACAACTCCCAGGAGGTGGGAGAGGACAAAAATCCCTCCCCATGAGCAGGGAGCAGGAATGAGGCAGGTTTGTGTCTGCCCAAACCTCCTGAACTTCCCCACATCCACCAAAACCAGTCCTGGCTCTGGCCCCACCAAATCCCTCAGTGCCAGCTCCTGCCTGGGCTGGAAGTCTGGGACACCCCACAGCCAAACCTCCTTCAGCTTTTTGGGTCATTTCTCCATCCTGTACCAAGGGCACAGCTGGGGGAAACAGTCAAACTCAGGAGATTTTTCAAAAGCTGTAAAACTTTCTAAAACTTTCATTCCATTTTAGAGATGCTGGAAGCCCAGAGGGGATAAGGAAGAATCCCAGGACTTGCCTGAGCCATATCTGGGTGGCACACAGTAACTAAGTTGTGTTCAGCTCCTGAATCCAATTTCTGGGGGGTTGTTTTGTTACTTTTCCTCCTTTGAGTTCCTTTTGCAGAAGTTTGGAGTCCTTTGCTTAAGTGCAAAGTGCTACAAGGAGTAATTGAAGGTCACCAATGCTGTGAGGTGGGAAAAGTTGGTTATTTTATAGTTGAGAGGAACTGAGCAAGATCCAAAACTGTGCATGGCAAGCAGAGCACCTGACATGAGTGAGAAATCCCTGCTGGATCCACCACATCCAACTGGGAGTTTCTCTGCTTTGCCAGCACTGCTTATCTGGGTTTCTGGGCTCAGTTTCCCCAGTTCAGCTCCAGAATCCTGGATGCCACAGGACTGGCAGAATTCCTACCCAGCTCCATTGGAAAAGACAGGAAAAAATAACCCAGAGAACATTTCCAGTGCTGCACAGCAGCAGCCCCAGCTCAGAAGTCAAGAATTCCAGGCTGGGATGGAATTCCAGAGCAGCTGGAGCTGCCCAATCCAGGCTGCATCCACCTGGGACACTGCAAAGTGGGGGAACAGGATCATCCTTAAGGTCTCTTCCCACCCAAACCAAAACCATTCCAGGATTCCCTGACCTGTCCAACCTCCCAGACACAAATCCCATAATCCTAAAAGAAAAACCCCAAAAAGAGGAGCTGGAGCTGCTGTGTCCCAGCTGGGCACAGGGAGGTGCCAGGCAGGGAATGGGCATGGAAAACACCCAGGCCAGGCTGGATGCCACAGGACTGGCAGAATTCCAGCCCAGCTCCATTGGAAAATACAGGAAAAAATAACCCAGAGAACATTCCCAGTGCACAGCAGCAGCCCCAGCTCAGGAGCCAGGAATTCCAGGCTGGGATGGAATTCCAGGGAGCTGCCCCTGATCCCTGGGGTGCCCAATCCAGGCTGCAGCACTGGGACACTGCAAAGTGGAGGAACAGGATCATCTTTAAGGTCTTTTCCCACCCAAACCATTCCAGGATTCCCTGATCTGTCAAACCTCCCAGACACAAAACCCTAATAAAGATAATACACAGAATCCTAAAAAATAATAAATATCTAATATAATCCTAACATAATCTAAACATAATCCTAATAAATATATACACATAATCCTAAAAAAAAAATCAAAAAAAGAGGAGCTGGAGCTGCTGTGTCCCAGCTGGGCACAGGGAGGTGCCAAGCAGGGAATGGGCATGGAAAACACCCAGGCCAGGCTGGAGCTGAGCCAGGAATTAGGGAGCTCAGCTTAATTGCAGCCCTGCCTTAATCCACTCAGGAGCTGCCCACGCCCTCACTGAGCCTCCTTTCACTGCAAATCCCCATTTTCTGTTCCAGAGTTTCACATCTCCATGATTGTGGTAAAACCCCAGCCTGGCTGATCCATGCCCAGGTCCCACATTCCTGATCCTCCTGCAGGGCACTGGGAAGCAGCAAACAGGATTGCTAAAGAGCACCAAGGAACAGCCTGGAAAGCAAACACACACCTGGCAGGGAACAAAACCCGGGCAGGAGCTGCTGGCAGGACACAAAAACCACAGAATCAGGCAGGGAAGTACAGGAATCACTTGGAAACCATCACCAGAGGACAAAAAAAGCCAGGGAATCAGGTAGGGAATTACAAAAATCACCTGGAAATTGTTTCCAGGGGACACAAAAGTCAAAGAATCAAGCAAGGAAAACAATCACCTGGAAACCATTTGAAGATGACAAAAAAGGCCAAAGAATCAAGCAAGGAATAACAAGAATCACCTGGAAATCATTTAAAGAGGACAAAAAAGGCCACAGAATAAGGCAGGGAATTACAAGAATCACCTGGATGTTGTTTGTCAATGACAAAAAGGCCACAGAGTCAAGGAAGGAATAACAAGAATCACCTGGAAATCATTGCCAGGGTACACAAAAGACAGGGGATTACAAGAATCACCTGGAAATCATTTGAAGATGACAAAAAAAAGGCAGAGAATCAAGCAAGGAATAACAAGAATCACCTGGAAATCATCACGAGAGGACAAATAAAAAGGCAGGGAATCAGGTAGGGAATTATAGGAATCACCTGGAAATAGTTTGAAGAGGACAAAAAAAAGTCACAGAATCAAAGAAGGAATTACAAAAATCACCTGGAAATCGTTTGAAGATGACCAAAAAAAGCCACAGAATCAGGCAGGGAATAAAAAGAATCACCTGGAAATCATTGCCAGAGGACAAAAAAAAGCCAGGGAATCAGATAGGGAATTATAGGAATCACCTGGAAATCATTGCTAGAGGACAAAAAAAAAAAACAGAGAATCAGGTAGGGAATTACAAGAATCACCTGGAAATCATTGCCAGGGGACACAAAAGTCACAGAATCAGGCAGGAAATGCCAAGAATCACCTGGAAATCGTTTGAAGGTGACAAAAAAGCCACAGACTCAATCAGGAAATGCCAAGAATCACCTGGAAATCATAAATGCTGAGCCTTGGCAGCCGCTGGCACAGCAGGGTGGGGACAGGAGGCACAGCTGAGCTGCCAGGGCAAGGGAAGCCCTGAGAGGGACAATTCCTGCTGGAACTGGGGCCGTTCCTGCTGCAAAAGCAGCTCCCAGGGAAAGCAGGAGGGATTTAAAACAGAGAGAAGACACAAAAGCACGCTGAGCACACCTGGGCGGCTCCCAGGGCTGCTTTAACTCATCAAATGCTGATGAAAAACCTCTGGAATTCCTGCAGGAGCTGCCCAGGGCTCTGCAGGGCTGGCACAGCTCAGGGGTGAAGCAGAGAGGATTAAAAAGTGACTCAGTCCAGGCTGGGCTGGAGCCAGGAGGTGACACCGGGTGCACAAGGACACTGCAGAGGAGGAGCAAGGACAGGAGAACATCCCCAGGGGGCAAAGAAAAACTGCTCTTCATTATTTAAACTGCTTTTAATTATTTAAACTGCTTTTAAATGACTGAAACTGCTTTTAAATGCAGATATCACAGGGAAATGGGGGAGGTTTTACCCCATTTTATGGGGTGCCATAAGGAAACCCCACTGTCAGCATCTCTAGAATGTCACAGGCCAGCGCTGATTAAAAATAATACAAACAGGTTTTGTAATATAGAATACAAAAATAAATACAATCCCAGCTCAAAGGGACAGAAAGAGCAACAAACTCCAATTAAACACAATAAAAATGAGAGCACTGGGGTATCTCAGTCAGCCAAGAGCTGGTTTGAAGTTACAGCTTCTCTTCCCCTAAAAGGTCTTCAAACATTTTTGTTACAAATATTATGTGTAATACACTATACTAAAATTATTTTAAATATATCAATATATATCTATATAAAATATATACTCATGTATAATTATATATAAGATATCTATAAATATATATTTATATATATAAATATATATGTGTATATATATATGAATCTCTAAATACAAACCCCAGCTCAAGGGGACAGAAAGAGCAACAAATTTTAATTGAACACAATAGAAGTGAAAGCACTGGGGTATCACACTTAGCCAAGAGCTGGTCTGAAGTTAGAAAATTTCTCTTCCCCTAAAAGGTCTTCAAACATTTTTATTACGAACATTTTTTGTAATATATAATAATTAAAGTATTTTAAATATATATATATAAATAATATAAATTTATAAATATATATAAATAAAAATATATAAAATATATATATTTATATATAAATATATATAAATCTCTAAATACAAACCCCAGCTCAAGGAGACAGAAAGAGCAACAAACTTCAATTAAACACAATAAAAATGAGAGCACTGGGGTATCACAGTCAGCCAAGAGCTGCCTTTAAGTTAGAAAGTTTCCCTTCCTTTAAAAGCTTTTCAAACATTTTTCTTACAAACATTTCTTCTAATATAGAATACTAAAATTATTTTAAATATGTCAATATATACCTATATAAAATATATACTTATATAATTATATATAAAATATGTAAAATATCTATAAATAGGTAAGTATAAATATATATATTTATATATAAATCTCTAAATACAATCCCCAGCTCAAGGGGACAGAAAGAAAACACTTCAATTAAACACAATAAAAATGAGAGCTCTGGGTATCACAGTCAGCCAAGAGCTGGTTTGAAGTTACAGAAAGTTCTTAAAACATTTTGATTTTGTAATACATAATACTAAAAATACTTTAAAATACTTTAAAATATATCAATATATAATATACAAATATATATATTTATATATAATATATATAAATATATTATATCTATTTACATATATTATATATAAATATATATATTATATTTAATATTTTCTATATATATATATAATCTCTCCAAACACAAACCCCAGCTCAAGGGGACAGAAAGAAACACTTCAATTAAACACAATAAAAACGAGAGCTCTGGGTATCACCCTCAGCCAAGGGCTGGTTTGTAGTTCCAGTTTCTCTTCCCCTAAAAGCTTTTCTGCCCCTGCACAATTAAAGAATCTCCCAAACCCCTCTGTAAATTCAGGTGTGAGCAGAGAGGGAGAAGGGCACTGAGAGAGGAGCGGGAGATGCAATTAGCAGACGGGCTGTAATTGGGAGAACATCCTGCCTTGGGTTCCAGAGCAGCCCAGGGCGCTGAGCTTGGGCCCCTTCAATGCCAGCGGGGTCTCAGTGCCCCCAGCGGGTCCCCAGTGTCCCCTTTGGGATCCCCAGTGCCCCTCATTGGGGTCCCCAGTGCCCCCAGCAGGATCCCAATTTCCCCACTGGGATCCCCAATTCCCCCAGCAGGGTCCCCAGTGCCACCAGTGGGGTTCAACTTCCCCTCATTGGGGTCCCCAGTGTCCCCAGCACGGTCCCAATTCCCCCAGCAGGATCTCAGTGCCCCCATCAGAGTCCCCAGTGCCCCCAGCAGGTCCCCAGTGTCCCCTTTGGGATCCTCAGTCCCCCTCATTGGGACCCCCAGTGCCCCCAGCAGGATCCCAATTCCCCCATCAGGGATCTCAGTGCCCCCATCAGAGTCCCAGTGCCACCAGCGGGATCCCAGTGCCCCTCACTGGGGTCCCAATTCCCCCATTGGGGGTACCCAGTGCCCCCATCGGGATCCCATTGTCCCCAGCAGAATCCCAATTCCCCCATCAGGATCCCAGTGCCTCCATCTGGGTCTCCAGTGCCACCAGCAGGATCCCAGTGCCCCTCACTGGGGATCCCCAATTCCCCCATCAGGATTCCAGCACTACCAGTGAGGTCCCAATTCCCATCAGGGATCCCAAATTCCCCCATCAGGATCCCAGTGTCCCCAGCAGGATCCCCAATTCCCCCATCAGGATTCCAGCACCACCAGTGAGGTCCCAATTCCCATCAGGGCCCCAATTCCCCCCATCAGGGATCCCAATTCCCATCAGGGATCCCAAATTCCCATCAGGGATCCCAATTCCCCCATCAGGATCCCAGTGCCCCTATCTGGGATCCCAAATTCCCCCATCAGGGATCTCAGTGCCCCCATCTGGGTCCCCAGTGCCACCAGCAGGATCCCAGTGCCCCTCACTGGGGATCCCCAATTCCCCCATCAGGATCCCAGTGCCACCAGTGGGGTCCCCATTCCCTCATCAGGATCCCAAATTCCCCCATTGGGATCTCAGTGCCCCCAGCAGAGTCCCCAGGGCCACCAGTGGGATCCCAGTGCCCCTCATTGGGGGTCCCCAATTCCCATCAGGATCCCAAATCCCCCACTGGGGTCCCCAGGTCACATCCCCAGCAGGGCAGGGCTGGGAGGGACCCCAAGGACAGGAGTCCCCTCCTGGCCTGGACCCTGCAGCTCCCATCCCAGCCCTGGGAACGTCCCCTGGAGCCAGCAAGTGACAAAATCCAGTCCTGCATCTGTAAAATGCCAAATCTGCACAGCAACAGGGTCAGGAACCCATAAAAACCCAAATCTGCACAGCAAAGGGGTCAGGAACCCATAAAAACCCAAATCTGCACAGCAAAGGGGTCAGGAACCCATAAAAACCCAAATCTGCACAGCAACGGGGTCAGGAACCCATAAAAACCCAAATCAGCCCAGCAAAGGGGTCAGGAACCCATGAAAACCCAAATCAGCCCAGCAAAGGGGTCAGGAACCCATAAAAACCCAAATCTGCACAGCAAAGGGGTCAGGAACCCATGAAAACCCAATTCTGCACCTATAAAATGCCAAATCTGCAAACCAAAGGAGTTAATAAAAGCCAAATTCTGGAAACCAAGGGGGTCAGGAACCAACAAAAACCCAATTCTGCACCAATAAAATGCCAAATCTGCAAACCAAAGGAGACAGGAACTCATAAAAACCCAATTCTGCACCTATAGAAGTAAAAGTCTACACACCAAAGGAATCCAAAAAAGCCCAATTCTGCAAACCAAAAGGGTCAGGAGCTGATAAAAGTTCAATTCTGCACCTATAAAATACCAACTCTGCAAACCAAAAGAGTCAGGAACCCATAAAAACCCAATTGTGCACCTATAAAATGCCAATCCTGCACACCAAAGGGATCAGGAACCCATAAAAACCCAATTCTGCAAACCAAAGGAACCCAGAAAAACCCAATTCTGAAAACCAAAAAACCCAATAAAAGCCCAATTTTGCAAACCAAATGAACCAATTAAAGTCCAATTCTGCACCATTAAAAGTCAAATTCTACAAACCAAAGGGATCAGGAAACAATAAAAACCCAATTCTGAACCAAAAAAAGCCCAATTCTGCAAACCAAGGGAGACAGGAACTAATTAAAAACCAAATTCTGCAAACCAAAGGAACCAATAAAAGCCCAATTCTGCACCAATAAAAGCCCAATTCTGCAAATCAAAGGAACCCATAAAAACACAATTATGGAAACCAAAAAACCCAATAAAAGCCCAATTCTGTACCAATAAAAGCCCAATTCTGCCAACCCAAGGAATCAATAAAAGCCCAGTTCTGCACACCCAAGGAATCAATAAAAGCCCAATTCTGCACCAATAAAAACCCAATTCTGCAAACCCAAGGAATCAATAAAAACCCAATTCTGCACCAATAAAAGCCCAGCTCGGCAAACCCAAGGAATCAATAAAAGCCCAATTCTGGAAACCTAAAGGAACCGGTAAAAACTCAGTTCTGCAAACCCAAGGAACCCATAAAAGCCCAATTCTGCACCAATAAAAGCCCAATTCTGCAAACCCAAGGAACCCATAAAAGCCCAATTCTGTACCAATAAAAGCCCAATTCTGCAAACCCAAGGAATCAATAAAAGCCCAGTTTTGGAAACAAACAACAAAAAAAAAACCAATAAAACCCCAATTCTGCATCAATAAAAGCCCAATTCTGCAAACCAAAGGAATCAATAAAAGCCCAATTCTGCCAACCCAAGGAATCAATAAAATCCAAGTTCTGCACCAATAAAAGCCCAGTTCTGCACCAATAAAAGCCCAGCTCTGCCAATCCAAGGAATCAATAAAAGCCCAATTCTGCCAAGCCAAGGAATCAATAAAAGCCCAATTCTGCACCAATAAAAGCCCAATTCTGCACCAATAAAAGCCCAATTCTGCACCAATAAAAGCCCAATTCTGCACCAATAAAAGCCCAATTCTGCACCAATAAAAGCCCAATTCTGCACCAATAAAAGCCCAATTCTGCACCAATAAAAGCCCAATTCTGCACCAATAAAAGCCCAATTCTGCACCAATAAAAGCCCAATTCTGCACCAATAAAAGCCCAATTCTGCACCAATAAAAGCCCAATTCTGCACCAATAAAAACCCAATTCTGCACCAATAAAAGCCCAGCTCTGCCAAGCCCAGCCCCAGCCCTCCAGCCTGGCCCGGAGCTGAGCCCTGGCAGTTCCTGGAAGAGGAGCCAGCCTGGCTCCTGGGCACACAATTATTCCATGATGCCCACAAGAAATGAGTCACCTTTTATAAAAAAAATAAAAATAAAGTTTCCACCATCCTGTGTTCCTGCCTCGGGTGTTTACCCTGAGCCGGGCCAGCTGAACTCTGCCATCCTTGCTGCTCGTTAATTCCAATTAAACGTCCCCACATCCAGCAGTGAGCGAATAAAACCCAAACCCCTCCCAACCCAGGTATTTAACAGAGTCAAGGGAGTTCTGCGTTTCTCCTGTGCAAATGCAAAGCTCCACATCCAACCCAGCTGCTCACCTCACTTTCATATCAAGAGACGGGATCAGCTGCGCTTTTTGTCCTCTGAAATGGAAAAAAACCACCCACACTCCCCACCCTGGCAGCTCCCACCCATCCAAACCAGTTCCTGCAGAATAATAAATCCCATTCCCAGCATCTCCCGCTGCTCGGTTTGCCTTGAGAAGCTTCAGGGGAGAACTGCAGGAAGAATTCCCAATAACCGAGGGGATGGGCAGTGCTGGAGCGCACCCCGGGCTCTGCTGCTCCACAAATCCCAAAGTTTCCGTGCCCAGCTCGGTGCCAGCGCCGCAGCATCGCTGCAAACCCCAGAGCCCCGAGCCTCGGCCGGGCACGGAGGCCCAGGAGCTGCTCCGGGGGTTCCCAGCGGGAAATTCCTGATATTGACAAGGAATAAACGCAGGGGAGGCTCCAGCCCTGAGAGCAGCCGGCCCTGCCCAGCTGGGGCTGATGCGGAGCAGCCCAAACCCCGAATTCCCCTCCCGGAGGCACCGAGCCGAGCTCCGCGATAACGGCGTTATCTGTTCGCGGTTAACCCAGGCATTTCTGAGGCTTTCCGTGATGCTCCCGGTGACCGGGAGGAGCTGGAATCACCCCCGTCCGTTCGGGTATCACACACAGACCCCGTCCGTTCGGGTATCACACACAGACCCCGTCCGTTCGGGTATCACACACACACCTGCCTTCGGGGGGACTCAAAGTCCTTGGGAGAACTTCTGCAGCACTTCCAGGGCGGGGAACGACGGGGGAAACACAAGGATGGGGGGATTCACAAGGATGGGGAAATTCACAAGGATGGGGAAATTCACAAGGATGGGGGAAATTTCACAAGGATGGGGGAAATTTCACAAGGATGGGGGAAATTTCACAAGGATGGGGGGATTCTCTCAGGGTAGCGATGCTGACTTGGTCCAGCAAGACACAACCGGGCACGGATGCGGATAACTGATCTAAAATAACGCAATTTTTTTAGGAGATCGGGCGATTCCTCATGGGACGCAGGTCACCATGAACAGCACACCGGGCACCGGGGCCAGGGCTGCGCTGCCCAGAGCGAAGCCCCGGGAACGGCGGCTCGGCAGGGACGGGAAGGACGTGACGGAGCGAGGAAGGGGCGAACCCCGCCAGGGAGCGGGGCTGTCCCGGGGGGCAGGGGCGGCTCGGAGAACAAAGGAGCAGCCCGGGGGTGACACGGTGACACCGGCCGGCGAAGGGCACGGGCGGCGCTGCCCCGGTAACCCCGCGCAGCCCCGCCGGGAGCGCCCCCCGCATCCCCCCCGAGCGGCGCAGGATGCGCGCTCCCCCCGCGGTGCCGCACCTGAGCGTGGGGCCGATGCAGGCCGTGTCGGTGCTCTCGATCTCGCGCAGGATCCGCTCGTGCTCCGCCGCCGTCTCCAGGCTCTCCAGCTCCGCCATCTTCGGCCGCTCCATGGGGCCGCTCCACCTGCGCGGCCCCGCCCGGCCCGGCCCGGCCGGCAGCGGCACCGCCGGGGCTGCTCGGCCCCGCTCCGCCGCCCGCGCGGGGCACCACGGGACATGTAGTGCGGGAGGGGCCCGCGCCGCGCCGGGAACCACGGGAGATGTAGTCCGGGAGCGGGGCTGGGCCGCGCGGCACCATGGGAAATGTAGTCCGGGAGCGGGGCTGGGCCGCGGGGCACCATGGGAAATGTAGTGCGGGAGGGGGCCGGGCCTGCGCAGCCGCTCCGCCCAGGGACGGACGGACGGACGGACGGACGGACGGACGGAGCAGCGCGGCCACGGGACTGAGGGAGCGGCGGGACATTGGGTGGGGGTGTCGTAGCCATGAAGGGGACACAGCCCCGTGTCCTCCGCGTGAGGACAGAGCCCCATGGCTCGGACATCTCCATGAGAGGACACAGCCCCACGGCACTGTCCCCGTGTCCAGACTCAGCGTGTCCGGGTTCTGTGACAAACGCTTGAAATTAACTGCAAAGTGGCTTGAAATTAATAATTCGTTCAGGAAGTCCCACTTGTCTGTTTCAGGAGTCAGGATGAAATTAACCCCGAATTTCAGGAGCTCCCCCTTGTCTGTGTCAGGAGTCAGGGTGGAATTAACCCCAAAACTCAGGAAGTCCCACTTGTCTGTTTCAGGTGTCTGTCCCCACTCTGTGACAAACCTGTTGAATGAAATTAACCCCAAATTTCAGGAGCTCCCACTTGTCTGGAGTTTCAGGAGCCTCTCCGGGCTCTGTGACAAACCTGTTGGTTGCAATAAACCCCAAAGCTCAGGAGCTCCCCCTTGTCAGTGTCAGGAGTCAGGGTGAAATTAACCCCGAATTTCAGGAGCTCCCCGTTGTCTGGAGTTTCAGGAGTCTGTCAGGGCTCTGTGACAAACCTGTTGATGGAAATTAACCCCAAAGTTCAGGAGCCCCACTTATCTGTGTCAGGAATCAGGATGAAATTAACCCCAAAACTCAGGAAGTCCCACTTGTCTGTGTCAGGTGTTTGTCCCCTCTCTGTGACAAACCTGTTGAATGAAATTAACCCCGAATTTCAGGAGCTCCCCCTTGTCTGTGTCAGGCGTCTGTCCCCGCTCTGTGACAAACGCGCTGCCCGCAGTCCCTGGAGTCCTTAAGCCCCATCCCGAAGCCGCTCCCAGCCATGCCCTGCCCCGGGACTGTTCGAAGGACACCAGCACACATCTCCGGGCAGCAGGAGCTCCTGCAGACACCGATCCTCCTCTGAGCTGCCCATCCCCACTCCTGCAGACACCGATCCTCCTCTGAGCTGTCCCCTGCCCATCCCAGCTCCTGCAGACACCGATCCTCCCTGAGCTGCCCGTCCCCGCTCCTGCAGACACCGATCCTCCCTGAGCTGCCCATCCCCGCTCCTGCAGACACCGATCCTCCTCTGAGCTGCCCCCTGCCCATCCCCGCTCCTGCAGACACCGATCCTCCTCTGAGCTGCCCCCTGCCCGTCCCCGCTCCTGCAGACACCGATCCTCCTCTGAGCTGCCCCCTGCCCATCCCCGCTCCTGCAGAGACCGATCGGCCCTGAGCTGCCCCCTGCCCATCCCCGCTCCTGCAGACACCGATCCTCCTCTGAGCTGCCCGTCCCAGCTCCTGCAGACACCGATCCTCCTCTGAGCTGCCCCCTGTCCATCCCAGCTCCCATAGACACCGATCCGCCCTGAGCTGCCCATCCCCGCTCCTGCAGACACCGATCCTCCTCTGAGCTGCCCCCTGCCCATCCCCGCTCCTGCAGACACCGATCCTCCTCTGAGCTGCCCATCCCAGCCCCTGCAGACACCGATCCGCCCTGAGCTGCCCATCCCAGCTCCTGCAGACACCGATCCTCCCTGAACTGCCTCCTGTCCATCCCCGCTCCTGCAGACACCGATCCACCTCTGAGCTGCCCATCCCAGCTCCTGCAGACACCGATCCTCCTCTGAGCTGCCCATCCCAGCTCCTGCAGACACCGATCCTCCTCTGAGCTGCCTCCTGCCCATCCCAGCTCCTGCCGGGTGCATCCCGTGAGCTGTGGGATCCAAGGGCACAGCGGATCCTCCTCCAGACCAGCGCAGGACGTCCTGCAGGAGCAGCCCTGGGTGCCGAGGTCTCCTGGCTGCCGGTGTGGCTCCCTTTGGGAGCAGCTGGTTGTTCCTGTTATCGGGTTTTTTTGGGAAAACAGCGCTGGAATGTCCCGTTCCCAGCACACCTTATCAGGTGCTGTCCTTGCACGGGAACGCCACGAGCAGGAATCCCAGATTGTGGCAGCACCGAGGGCTCTGCCTTTGCTTTTGTTGTTTCACCTTCCGAGGAATAAATAAAATTCTCCAGCTGTGTGAGCACACCTGGGCCTCCCTCAGCGCTGCTGGTGTAAATAATGTGGAATTACGGGATGGGTGCGGTTCCAAGGGACCAAAGATCATCTGTTCCAACCTCCCTGCCAAGGGCAGGGACACTTCCATTGTCACTTCATGAAATGAGACGGGGACAAAGGAACTCCCCAGAATGAGGCTCCAGGACTGGAAAAACACAGGCAGAGCAAGGAGAGCCTGGTGAAAACTCAGAGTCAATAAAGTTGGAAAAGACTTTTAAGATCACAGAGTCCAACTATCCCCCAGCACTGCCACCACTGACTGTGTCCCTCTGAAACCCTTTCAGGGATGGGGACTGCACCCCTGCCCTTCCCATGGGGAATGTCCCCAGTGCCCACCCTGAGCTCCCCTGGGGCCGTTCCCTCTGCTCCTGTCCCTGTTCCTGGGATCAGATCCCAAATCCCCCCGGCTGTGCCCTCCTGGCAGGAGCTGTGCAGAGCCACAAGGGCCCCCTGAGCCTCCTTTGCTCCAGGCTGAGCCCCTTCCCAGCTCCTCAGGGATTCTGCAGCCCCTTCCCAGCTCCCTCAGGGATTCTGCAGCCCCTTCCCAGCTCCTCAGGGATTCTCCAGCCCCTTCCCAGCTCCTCAGGGATTCTGCAGCCCCTTCCCAGCTCCCTCAGGGATTCTGCAGCCCCTTCCCATCTCTGTTTCCTGCTCCTCACCACACTTCTGCTCCAGCTCCCCCAGTTCATGTTGAGCACACCAACTCTCCCCACCGCTTCCCAAGCACGGTGTCACTTTGGATGTGACACCAGGAAGATGTGTCCCCTGCCAGTGTCACCGTGGGGATCTGTAGAAGCTTTCCTAGGACCAAGAATCAGAGACACGTCAGCAGTGGGATGAATGGGGGTGAAAATCCCAGGGTGGATCCTGATCTGGGGCTGGATCGGGAGCTGCTCCCAGGGAAGTGCTGCAGAGCCTCCACAGCTCCTCTGGAGCCTCCACAGGACCTTAAATCCCATCCCATCCCACCCCTGCCATGGCAGGGACACCTCCCACTGTCCCAGGTGGATCCAAGCCCCAATGTCCAGCCTGGCCTTGGGCACTGCCAGGGATCCAGGGGCAGCCACAGCAAATCTGGGAATTCCAGCCCAGCCACATCCCACCCTCCCAGCCAGGAATTCCTTCCCAAGATTCCACCTAAATCTCTCCTCTTTCAGTTTAAAATCATTTCCCCTGTCTTACCACTATCTGCCTGGATAAAGAGTTGCTCTCTCTATTTTTATAGCACGGGAAGGCTGCAGGAAGTTTTCCCCGGACCCTTCTCCTCTCCAGGTGAACACCCCCAGCTTTCCCAGCCTGGCTCCAGAGCAGAGCTGTTCTGATGTTCAATTTTGTTCCAACCCTCAAAACATCTCTGGGTTCCTCCTCTGGCCTGGTTTCAGCAGCTCCACGTCCTCCCCAGGGCCGGGGCAGCTCTGCAGGTGGGGCTCACCTGGGCAGGGCAGAGGGGCAGAATCCCTCCCTCAAGCCCTGCTGCTGCTGAGGATGAGCCCAGAACAGAAATCAGATGGTCCCCAAAACCAAACCCCAAAGGGAACCCCATCCATCTGGTGCTCCCTGACGTTGTGTGGCCACAGCATCACCCCAGCCCCATGTCCAGCTGCCTCCCCAGCACCACCTCCAGCTCTGCTGGGGATAAAATGTTCAGTTCTGTAAGAAAAACTCCACTCCTCGTCCCCAAACTCGTCAGAAAAACTCTGCTCTTTGTCCCCAGACTGTAGCATTTGTCACCTTCACATGAATATTCATTGCTGGCGTCTGCCTGGGATTTGTCCTCGCTATTTGCTGCCACACAAGCTTTGTCCCGTTTGAGAGCCTGTCCACAAGAAGTTGATTTATTTATTTCTTCTCCCCAGTCACTGCCATAACCCTGCTGAATGGGTATTGTTGGAATTTATTAATCAAATCGTCGGGCAAGGCCAACACGGCTGTAGCAAAGATGGCTCATAATCCTAAAAAATGGGATTGGCTTTGCCTGACAGATCCTATTGGCCTTAAACCCTTCTGGCTGCCATTAACCCTTTTATGTTCCCTTAATTTCCTCCTAATGAAGCTCCAGATAATTGGGTTTTATGGAGCTGACAACAGCCTGGTGATGCTTTAAAATCTCCCCCTTTTCATTGCTGACCTCGAGGTGTTTGTCAGGCCTCCAGAACTTCCCTAGTGGGCCAAAACTTCCTAAAAAAGTCAATGTGATGGGTCAGAGAGCTGCAGAAGCCTCGTGTGCAAGTTCCTCTCTGGTTCAACAATCATCCTCTGTCCATGACTTCCCAAAGCCAGGAGCAGCTGTCCTGAATCCCTGGAACAACACAATTAGCAGAGTTTATTTCCTTTTTTTTGTTTGTTTTTAACTTCACAACCTTTTGCTTTTTTGTTTATTTCGGGGTTTCGTTTTGTGCTGTGGTTTGGTCGACTCCTGCAACCTCTCCTGGCTTTTCTCCTTCCTTTTCCCCTTCTCCCTGCTGGATTTCCCAGCGGCTCCGTGCTCTCCTCCCTCCACCCAGCACTGACATTTGCTCCATCCAGCAAAACATTTCCCAGTGGGATCACGGCTTTGGCCACAAATCCGGGAATTAACAGCGGGAAGAGAGGCTCCAACAAGGCCTGACCTGGACAACCCCTCCTGCAGGGACGCTCAGGTTTGTCTCTCCTGACCAGTGAGTAAAGGGGCTTTGTTGGCCTCTTGTGGATTCATCCACACAACCACAAAATAGTCCAGACTTCCACATATTCCAGTCTCCACAAGGTATTTCTGCAGGATAAACCCATTTTCCAGCCACAGCACTCAGTGGGTAAAGTCCTGCTCTGTGTTACATTTAAGGGCTGAAATCGATTTTTAAGCCTAATATTCCAAATATTCCACTTTTCCACAAGGTATTTCTGCAGGATAAATCCACGTTTTCCAGCCACAGCACTCAGTGTTACCTTTAAGGTCTTAAATCAATTTTTAAGCCTAATATTCCAAATATTCCAGTCTCCACAAGATATTTCTGCAGGATAAATCCATGTTTTCCAGCCACAGCACTCAGTGGGTAAAGTCCTGCTCTGTGTTACCTTTAAGGTCTGAAATCAGTTTTTAAGCCTAATATTTTTGTAGTGTTCCCCAAATCCCTGTTTGGGGCACACCTGGATGCTCTGAATCCCAACTTCTGTTTCCTCGTGGATTTTATTCCAATTTTTCCTCTGGCTACAGGAAATTATTAGCTGGGCAGACTGAAGATGGATTTCAGCCCTGGAGCTCTGGCTTCAACCTTCACAGAATTCACAGAATTCACAGAATTCACAGAATTCACAGAATTCACAGAATGATGAGGTTGGCAGAGACCTTCAAGAGACCTTCAACAAGTCCAACTCATGCCTTAACACCTTAACTAAACCCAACCTTTGTGAAGGATTTTTCAAATCTGAGTTCCTGCTTTCATTAGATCCAGCTCTGGGATCTCTGGTGGGGATTTGGGGTGAAGATCTCTTGGCAAACTGTGCCGGGGTCTCTGAAGTGCTCCCAAATCCCACAGGAAGGGCTTGGCTCCATCGAGGCGGGATTGGAAGACCTAAGAGGTGAATCCCACCCAAGGGCTGCTGATGTGGGAATTCTGTGCTGGGGCTGCAGGATGGCAGAGGAGGGGTCACAGTTTGGGAGCAGGAGGGAGATCCCCCTCTCATCCCAGAACGGGGAGAGATTTCCTCCCTGCAGGCTCCTCCTCTCACCACAGCTGCAGGGGTGGGGATCCTGCTGTGCCTCTCAGCCCAGCCCATGCCGTGCCATGCCATGCCATGCCATGCCACCCCATCCCATCCCATCCCATCCCATCCCATCCATCCCATCCCATCCCATCCCATTATCCCATCCCATCCCATCCCATCCATCCCATCCCATCCCATCCCACCCCATCCCATCCCATCCCACCCCATCCCATCCCATCCCATCCCATCCCATCCCATCCCATCCCATCCCATCCCATCCCATCCCATCCCACCCCATCCCATCCCATCCCACCCCATCCCATTACCCCATCCCATCCCATCCCATCCCATCCCATTATCCCATCCCATCCCATCCCATCCCATCCCATCCCATCCCACCCCATCCCATCCCATCCCACCCCATCCCATCCCATCCCATCCCATCCCATCCCATGACCCCATCCCATCCCATCCCATCCCATCCATCCCATCCCATCCCACCCCACCCCACCCTCCTTCCATCCAGAACTCCAGCTGGGCGCAGCTGGAGCCAGGACCAGTCCCCGGGCTGTGCTGGGGAGGTGACACAGTGAGCTGTGGGGACAGACACCGGGGTGCCACAGCTGGGGTGGCCTTTGGGCAGCTCGGGAGTGAGGCCACACCCGCCCTGCCTGCAGCGCTGGGAGCCACGGCCGCGGGGACAAGTGACAGGGCCACCTCAGGAGCCACAGCCACGGGGACAAGTGACAGGGCCACCTCGGGAGGCACGGCAAAGGGGACAAGTGACAGGGCCACCTCGGGAGGCACAGCCACGGGGACAAGTGACAGGGCCACCTCGGGAACCACGGCCGTGGGGACAACTGCCAGCCCCACCCTGCTGTGGAGCCACCGCCACAGTGACAACAGCCAGGGCCACCTCGGGAGAGTCACAGCAATGGTGATAACAGCCAGGGTCACCTCAGGAGTCACAGCAAGGGTGACAACAGCCAGGGCCACCTCGGGAGCCATGGCAAGGGTGACAACAGCCAGCCCCGCCCTGCTGTGGAGCTACAGCCACAGTGACAACAGCCAGGGCCACCTCGGGAGCCACAACCAGGGTCACCTCGGGAGTCGTGGCAATGGGGACAACAGCCAGGGACACCTCCAAAGCCACAGCCACGGTGACAACAGCCAAGGTGACAGCTGCCAGCCCCGCCTTGCTGCAGAGCCACAGCCGCAGTGACAACAGGCAGGGCCACCTCGGGAGCCACGTCAGCGGTGACAGCAGCCAAAGTCACCCGGGGTGGCCGCCAGCCCCGCCCGGCAGGGACAGAAACCCGCAGGGCTCCTCCTGAGACACCGGTGCCACCCCTGTGCCCCTGAGGGACCCCGTGCAAGGAGCCTGGCAGTGCCACAGGGCAGTGTCACAGCAGGACAGTGTCACAGGACAGTGTCACAGGGCAGTGTCACAGGCAGTGTCACAGGGCAGTGTCACAGCAGGACAGTGTCACAGGGTGGTGTCACAGGGCAGTGTCACAGGGCAGTGTCACAGGACAGTGCCACAGGGCAGTGTCACAGGACAGTGTCACAGCAGGGCAGTGCCACAGGGCAGTGTCACAGGGCAGTGTCACAGGGCAGTGTCACAGGGTGGTGTCACAGGGCAGTGTCACAGGGCAGTGTCACAGGACAGTGCCACAGGACAGTGTCACAGGACAGTGTCACAGGGCAGTGTCACAGGGCAGTGTCACAGGGCAGTGTCACAGGGCGGTGTCACAGGGCAGTGTCACAGGACAGTGTCACAGGACAGTGTCACAGGGCAGTGTCACAGGGCGGTGTCACAGGGCAGTGTCACAGGGCAGTGTCACAGGGCGGTGTCACAGGACAGTGTCACAGGGCAGTGTCACAGGGCAGTGTCACAGGGCAGTGTCACAGGACAGTGTCACAGGGCAGTGTCACAGGGCGGTGTCACAGGACAGTGTCACAGGACAGTGTCACAGGGCAGTGTCACAGGGCAGTGTCACAGGACAGTGTCACAGGGCAGTGTCACAGCAGGACAGTGTCACAGGGCAGTGTCACAGGGCAGTGTCACAGCAGGACAGTGCCACAGGGCAGTGTCACAGGGCAGTGTCACAGGGCAGTGTCACAGGACAGTGTCACAGCGGGACAGTGTCACAGGGCAGTGTCACCACAGGGCAGTGTCACAGGACAGTGTCACAGGGCAGTGTCACAGGACAGTGTCACAGGACAGTGTCACAGGGCAGTGCCACAGCAGGACAGTGTCACAGCAGGACAGTGTCACAGGGCGGTGTCACAGGACAGTGCCACAGCAGGGCAGTGTCACAGGACAGTGTCACAGGGCAGTGTCACAGGACCGTGTCACCGCAGGGCAGTGCCAGCTCCCAGGCATCCCCACATCCCTGGCACGGGGTTCCCCCGAGGGAATCCCCTCAGATCCCTCTGGATTTTCGCTGTCCCTGACACAACCAAACCCGTCCAAGTTTCCCAGGGCAGGGCTGCAGGGCTGCAGTCCCCATCCCTGGGGGAATGTCACACCCTGTGGCCCCTGGGGACACGGGCCGTGGTGGCCCTGGCAGTGCTGGCAGGGTTGGACTCCCTGACCCCAGAGGGCTTTTCCAGCCGCGGGGGTTCCGCCATTCCCTGACACCGAGGGAAGATCCCGAGCCTGGGCACGGATGGCAGAGTTCTGTGCATGTCCTGCTGTTCCCTGGCCGGCTCCAGGCCAGGAGGTGCCAGCCCCGCGGTCCCAGCGCCAGAGGGGTCCCTGGCACCTGTCCCTGGCACAGCAGCCGCAGCAAATCCCTTGGAGTGCGCTGAGTCCCCCCAGCGCCGGCCGGGAGGGACGCAGGGCAGCCTCGGGAATTGCAGAGACTGATCTTTCCTGGAGGGGCTGGAATGGGATTCCCAGATTCCCAGCTGCCCCTGGATCCCCGGGACTGCCCCAGGCCAGGCTGGATTGGCCTTGGATCACCTGGGGCAGCAGGAGGTGTCCCTGCGCGGGGATGATGTTAAAAGAAAAGTCACTATTTAAGGAGAAATACTCTATTTAAGGAAAAACTCCATTTAAGGAATGGAGTCACCATTTGAGGAGGCGAAGGGGAGACGTGCACATCTTAGGGGTGATGATCATTGGTCTCCAATTTATTGATCAGGTTACATA
Organism: Calcarius lapponicus; assembly: GCA_039654755.1. NCBI lineage: Eukaryota > Metazoa > Chordata > Aves > Passeriformes > Fringillidae > Calcarius > Calcarius lapponicus. The sequence goes on along the minus strand of CM077466.1, from coordinate 612,986 downwards.
CTTTTATAATAGTGTTAATGAGCTCATGCATATTCTGTAACCTAAGCATTCTATTCGTTAAGCTAAACATCAACTCTTCTTCATTCTTTCAGTCTTGCATTCCACTTTCCCACATCTCTCTGACTCCTTGTTATCACATTTAGAGATGTCCAAGGACACAGTGTTTTTGCAGGTGCAAGAACTCAGATCAGAAGGCTAAACACAGTACTTTTCCAGCTTCTAATAATTAGCATTCCCACAGGATGAGATATCTGTAAGATCCCTCCCGACCCAAACTGTTCTGGGGTTCCATGAGCATTGCGCTGATCTCCAATTCCAGCTCTGGGCTCCTTTGGTCATCACTTCCCTCCCACTGATTTTGAATTTTTTTTTTTTAATTTAATTTAGCAGGAGTAACTTTTAGCAGCTAAAAATAAAATCTTCCCTAAACCACAGAATGGTTTGGGTTGGGAGCCACCCTTAAAGCCCATTCCAGCTCCCACCGTGGGCAGGAGCACCTTCCAAAGGCAATTCCAAGTGCAGGGATCACCTGAAGGGATCGGGAACGTCCCGGTGCACAGCTGGGCTGCTGGAAGGGCGGTTGCAGCCAACGCTGCCCATTTCCAGCTCCTGGGGAAATTCCAGGGCAGCAAATCCCGATGGATGCAGGAGCCTGGAGCTGCCAAAGCGGGAAGGGAGGAACTGGCAGTGACTGAAGCAAGTTCTGCCATCGAGAAGCTACTTGTGAAAAAAATACACATTTGCTGTCTTTTTTTTTTTTTTTTTATTGCTGATGATCTTAATTTCGCCGAATGTGTAAGATTTGCTTTAGCAAAACAAATAGCGCTCTTGGGTTTTTGCCATGCCGTGAATTTTTAATGCTTTATTAGAGTGCTGGAGGGTTCCAGCCCAGTCTGTGGCTGCTTAATTGAGTGAAATCCCACTCCATTACCTGCCTGCAACCATCTGGCATTGAACAGCTGGGAATGCAAGCCCTGCTGCCAGCTCCTTCCATACAAACCAGGTATTCCTTGGTTATATTCCATACAAACCAGGAATTCCTTGGAAAAAACCCTCCCCGAAAGTCGTCTGCACCTTCATGCACAGAGGTATTTATTTTTTAAAAAAGGATTTTAGGGCTTTTTGTGATCAGAGAGGGTTTTTATTCCCTAGTAAAGTGTTAGTGCTGGGTGCCAAAAGTCGGGATTGCAGAGGGAAAAGGGGAGGGAAGGCTTTGGTGCCCTGCAGGAGCGGCAGGTGGGGAGAGGGCTGGGCAGGCACAATAAAAGGGAATTTACATCTGCAGGGGGAAAAAATTAAAAATATATTTTTAATTTTTTTAAATAAACATTTTTAAAATTCTTTTTAATTTTTTTAAGAATAAAAATTTTATTTAAGAACATTTGAAAAATATGTTGAAAAGTGCATTGAATAAATGCAACGGGGCAGAGGCCAAGGGCGGCCGCACTGTGGGCAGGCGAGGCCCGGCGCTCCAGGGACGCAGCCACGTTTCCAGATCCGGTCCTGTTCGCGCTCGTTGCTGGTTCCGATCCCGGTCCCGTGGCTGTTCCTGGTGCCGGGCTCATTCCCGGTCCCGTTCCCGTTCCTTTTCCCGTTCCCGTTCCTTTTCCCGGTCCCGGTCCCGTTCCCGCCCCGCCGCTCCCTCACGGGAGCCGCCCCCCCTCACAGCGGCCGCAAGGGGGCGCCCCGCTCCGACCACGCCCCCCGAGCGCGCGGCGGGCCGAGCCCTCTGGCACCGACCAATCAGAGCCGGCGGCGCTGCCCGCGCGCTCCCAGCGGCCATTCACGAAACGGCGGGGGCATGAATGGGGCGGGTCACGTGGGCAGGCGCGTTCCCACGCCCCCTCCGCTGGGTTCCGGGATGGAGCGGGCACCGGGAGCGGGATCCGAATCGGGATCGGGATCGGGAGCGGGACCGGGACCGGGACCGGGGCGCTGGGCCGCCACCGCCTGCGTGGTGACGGGCGCTTCCCGCGGCTTCGGCCGCAGCCTGGCGCGGCTGCTGGCGCCGCAGCTCGGGCCCGGCTCGGTGCTGGTGCTGCTGGCGCGCTCCGCGGATGCGCTGGCCGAGCTGGCGACCGAGCTGCGCGCCGGGAGCACCGGCGATGACAGCGGCAGCGCCACCGGCAATGACACCGGGAGCGGCCCCGGGAGCGGCGGGCTGCGGGTGCAGTGCGTGCCCGCGGACCTGGGCTCCGAGGAGGGGCTGCGGAGCGCGGGCGCTGCCCTGCGGGAGCTGCTGCGGGACGCGTCCTTCGGCCGCCTGCTGCTGGTCAATAACGCCGGTACGACACCGCTGTCCCCGCCTGTCCCCTCCCCGAGCGCTGCCCGCCGCCCCCGGGGACGGCCCCGCGCGGTTCCGGGCTTGGGGTGCCGGCAAATACCCCAAAAGAGAAAAGGAGCTGCGGGATTTCCCCCTGTCCCGGTGGGGGTTTATTAAAGGAATTAATTGGGGGGGTTGTGGCCGTGCTTTGCTGCTCCCAAGGTTTTGCTGTGCCAGTTGCCCCCCAGCACCTTTACATCCCCCTGCTCCCCAAATCCAGACCTTCAGACAGATTCCAGCCCCACCTTGTGGGGCTTTAATGCCTTCAGTGCCCTTTTTATCCATAATGGCCGTAAATCCCCCCTGGGTTCCACAGGGGCTCCGGGATCTGGAGCTGTGCTGGCACAGGGTGGCCCCTGGGGACACGGTGCTGCAGCCTGGGAGCTGTCTGCCTTGGCACAGGGGTGGCAGGGCCCTGTCCCCTGTCACTGCCGGGTCACTGTGACCCGAAATGGGCCGGGCTGGGCTCCTCAGGCTGATGTGGGCCCTGCCAGGGGCTGGGCTCTGGGAGCGTTGGGTGTGGAAGGTGGCAGCCAAAGGGATCTGCTGAGGGGTGATCCCGTCTGTAAGAACTCATTTTCCGTCTTTCTGGAAGGTTCCCGGGCCAGGCTGGACCCTGGGGCTTGGAGCACCTGGGCCACTGGAAGGACGTTCTTTAAGATCCCCAAACCATCCCACATTTGCTGTTCCCAGGCTCCTTGGGAGACATCTCCAAGTCCTTCCTGGACCTGACCGACCTGGAGGAGATCAACTCCTACTTCTCCTTCAACATCAGCTCAGCCCTCTGCCTGACCTCCACGGCCCTGAGGGCCTTTGGGGCCCGGCCTGGCTGCAGCAGGACCGTGGTGAACATCTCGTCCCTGTGTGCCCTGGAGCCCTTCCCCAGCTGGGCCCTGTACTGCTCTGGGAAGGCTGCCAGGGACATGATGTTCCGTGTGCTGGCCCTGGAGGAGCCCGGCGTCCGTGTGCTCAACTATGCCCCAGGTGAGGAGAGCAGCTCCACCTTCTCCTGCTGCCCTTGGGGTGGGCATTCCTGCAGCCCAGCCCTGCTCCTGCCCCTCCAGCAGCGCACGTGGGAGGCCAGGTCCCTGTGCTGCCCTCAAAGGCCACCTTCCAGCAGGACAGTGGAATTCCAGCCTGGGCTGGGGGGGAAGGGACTTGAAAACCCATCCTGTTGTCCCATTATCCCATCCCATGGCATGCCATGCCATATCCCATGCCATTATCCCATCCCATGGCATCCCACCCCATCCAATCCCATCCCATGGCATCCCATCCCATTATCCCATCCCATGGCATCCCATGGCATCCCATCCCATTATCCCATCCCATTATCCCATCCCATTATCCCATCCCATGGCATCCCATCCCATTATCCCATCCCATTATCCCATCCCATTATCCCATCCCATTATCCCATCCCACCCCATCCAATCCCATCCCATTACCCCACCCCATTCCATCATCCCATCCCATCCCATCCCATCCCATCCCATCCCATCCCATCCCATCCCATCCCATCCCATCCCATTATCCCATCCATGGGCAGGGACACCACCTGCCACTATCCCAGTGCCCAGCCTGGCCTTGGGCACTGCCAGGGATCCAGGGGCAGCCCCAGCAAATCTGGGAATTCCAGCCCAGCCAGGAATTCCTTGCCAAGATCCCAGCCCAATCTCCCCTTTCCCAGTGGGAGCCATTCCCTGGCTCCTGTCCCTCTGTCCCTTGTCCCCAGTCCCTCTCCAGCTCTCCTGGAGCCCCTTTAAGGATTCTGAGCATTCCCTGGAATTTTCCCTTCCCAGCTCTGCCAGCCTGGCTCCAGAGGGGAGCACAACCCCTGGACTTTCCTTTCTCCTGAAATGAATTTTTTGGGTGATTTTTGGGGTGATTTTTCCTTTCCCAGGACCCCTGGACACGGACATGCAGCTCCTGGCCCGGAGCAGGACTGGGGACCCTGGGCTGCGCCAGCACTTCCAGAGGCTGCACGAGCAGGGCCAGCTCATCCCCAGCTCTGTGTCGGCCCAGAGGCTGCTCCAGCTCCTGCAGGACGATTCCTTTCCCTCGGGAGCACACGTGGATTTCTTTGACGTCTGAGCCCCTCCACCTTTGCCTCCCTGCTCTGCTTCCCCTGGCGCCTCCAGCAGGACCTCGTTCAAATCCTGGGGTCTGGGAAGCTTTAAGGGCTCCTCTGTGTGCCTTGTGGTGCCCTTTTTGGTCTCTGTGTACATTTTAGTGCCCTTTTCTGGCTCTGTGTGCCTTGTGGTGCCCTTTTTGGTCTCTGTGCCTTTTGGGGTCATTTTTTGGTCTCTATGCCTTTTAGTGCCCTTTTTGGCTCTCTGTACCTTTTGGGTTTCATTTTTGGTCCCTCTGTGCCTTTTGGTGCCCTTTTTGCTCTCTGTGTACCTTTTAGAGCTCTTTTTGGTCTCTGTGCCTTTTGGGTTTCATTTTTGGTCCCTCTGTGCCTTTTGGTGCCCCTTTTTGGTCTCTGTGTACCTTTTAGTGCCCTTTTTGGTCTCTCTGTGCCTTTTGGGTTTCATTTTGGGTCCCTCTGTGCCTTGTGGTTCCCATTTTTTGGCTCTGTGTGCCTTTTGGTGCCCTTTTGGGGCTGGGCAGCAGCTCCTGCTGCTGAGCCCTTGCTGGCAGGGCTGCAATCCCTCATTCCCAGGGATTTGGGATTTGTGCCCGTGGAATTGCCCTGGAAGGCTCCAAGTCAGGGGTTTGTGGGAGCCAGAGGCACACGAGGGCTGTGCCAGCCCCACCGAGGCCCCAGCAGGAGCTGTGTCCCCTGTGTGTCCCCAAGGAGCCATTCCTGGGCTGGGATGTCCCTGTGTGGTGTTTGGGGGTCCCAGGACGAGGTGAGAAATGAGAATTGAATCCATGTTTCAGAAGGCTGATCTATCATTTCATGATATGATATTATATTAAAAGAAAATGATATATTAAAGCTATATTAAAGAAAAAAAGAAAGGAGACATCAGAAGGGTAGAAAGGAATTGCATCAATAATAAATAATAAATACTATAAGAAATAATAAAATCCTGTGGCTGACCAGAGTCTGGACTGGGATTGCTCATTAATTAAAACATTTCACATGGAGCCAACCCAAGTTGCTGTTGGTGAGCAGCCTCCAGAGCCCATTCCAAGCAATCAGATCATTCTTGTTTGCGTTTCTTTTCTGAGGTTTCTCAGGAGAAAAACCCTGGTGAAGGGATTTTCCAAGAAATCCTTGGATCCCCGGCAGGAGCTGTGTCCCCTGTGTGTCCCCTTTGTCCCCAAGGAGCCATTCCTGGGCTGGGATGTCCCTGTGTGGTGTTTGAGGGTCCCAGGACGAGGTGAGAAATGAGAATTGAATCCATGTTTCAGAAGGCTGATTTATCATTTCATGATATGATATGATATGAAAAGAAAATGATATATTAAAGCTATATTAAAGAAAAAAAGAAAGGAGACATCAGAAGGGTAGAAAGGAATTGTATCAATAATAAATAATAAATACTATAAGAAATAATAAAATCCTGTGCCTGACCAGAGTCTGGACTGGGATTGCTCATTGATTAAAAACAATTCACATGGAACCAACCCAAGTTGCACCTGTTGGTGAGCAGCCTCCAGAGCCCATTCCAAGCAATCAGATCATTCTTGTTTGCATTTCTTTTCTGAGGTTTCTCAGGAGGAAACCCCTGGCAAAGGGATTTCCAGGAAATATCAGTGCCAATCCCTGGATCCCTGGCAGGAGCTGTGTCCCCTGTGTGTCCCCTTTGTCCCCAAGGAGCCATTCCTGGGCTGGGATGTCCCTGTGTGGTGTTTGGGGGTCCCAGGATGAGGTGAGAAATGAGAATCTTGAATCCATGTTTCAGAAGGCTGATTTATCATTTCATGATATGATATTTATATTATATTATATTATATTATATTATATTATATTATATTATATTATATTATATTATAGCATAGTATAGTATATTATATTATATTATAGCATAATAGGGAGCAGCCTTGGAGCACTCGGGGATTTGGGAGCCTGGCTGGAGGCAGCAGCGCACAGAGACTGAGCACAGCTCCCAGCAAAGGCACAGCCCTGAGCTCCTGCCCTGCTGCCCTGGCAGCCTTTGGGTCCAAGCCTTGCTCTGGGGCTTCAGCCCCTCCCTTTTAATTATTTGTGGGTTTTTTTTGGTTATTTTTCCTTCAAACTGTTGGTGCAGATGCACAGAGACTTTTCCTTGGGAAAGCTGATGCAGAAAAGTTGTTTTGAGTCCCTGAAATGTGCCCTGGAAATGCCCCTCTGTGCCCCCCACCCCGACCCTGCAGCTCAGATTTTATCCCCCTGGCTCTCCAATCATGAAAATTCTAAAATCATTGGAATTCTGCAGCCTGTCTGCTCTGGGGTTTCTCTGTGTCTTTGGGGTGGGTGAATTCCTGCCAGGGAGGGAGGAGGATCCTGGGTTAAGCCCTGGCTTCACCCAGCAAGCGCCAGAATTCCCTCCTGTGTCCTGGCCTCCCCTCTCTGAGCCCTTCCGTTAATTCTGTGTTCATTTAATCCTGCCAGGCTCCTAAATCCCTCCTCCCCAGCCAGCCCTGCTGCCTGCTTCCAGCTTCCCTCCCTGCCTGGGACTTCCATGAGCAAAAATCCCTCTGAGCTCCCAGCCCTGGCAATGTTGGGATTTGGTTCCTTATGGGGTTTATGGGGCTGGGAAACCTCCCTGGGCTGGCTGCTGCTGAAATGTCCCCCCTCTCCTCACCTGCATCCCTGGGGCTTTTCCCATCCAGGGAATATTTTGGGATCTGGCTCTGCATAAAAGAACCTCAGAGCTTCCCAAGATCCCAATTTTCCTGTGCTCTGGGTGTTCCCTGGCTCCTGTCCCTCTGTCCCTTGTCCCAGTCCCTCTGCAGCTCTCCTGGAGCCCCTTTGGGCCCTGCCAGGGGCTCTGAGCTCTGCCTGGAGCCTTCCCTTCTCCAGGGGAACATTCCCAGCTCTGCCAGCCTGGCTCCAGAGCAGCTCCGGGGTCTCCTCTGACCCTGCTGGGACAGGTCCATGTCCCCTGTGCTGGCCTTGGATCATTTTCAGGGACCGTTCAACAGGTGCCGACGTCCCCTGGGTGTCACCATCCCTGGGTGTCACCATCCCGGGGTGTTGGAGCCCTGGTCACTGAGAATTCCAGACTTTCTGTGCTGCCAGGCTCTGAGCCCCAGGAGAACACTGCACTGACCTGAGGGCATGGAGAAGCTTCCAGAATGGAATGACAGAACTGGGGTTGTGGGCGTGGAGTTTGAATAGAAGTGTGTGAGATCACAGGGTGGGAAACTCAGAGTTTGAGGGTTTAGAATGCAGTGATAGAGCAAGATAGAGGGCTTGGGGTGGAGGCTGCTCCTTCTCCTCCTTCCTTCTCCTTTTCCTTCTCCTTTTCCTTCTCCTTTTCCTTCTCCTTTTCCTTCTCCTTTTCCTTCTCCTTTTCCTTCTCCTTTTCCTTCTCCTTTTCCTTCTCCTTTTCCTTCTCCTTTTCCTTCTCCTTTTCCTTCTCCTTTTCCTTCTCCTTTTCCTTCTCCTTTTCCTTCTCCTTTTCCTTCTCCTTTTCCTTCTCCTTTTCCTTCTCCTTTTCCTTCTCCTTTTCCTTCTCCTTTTCCTTCTCCTTTTCCTTCTCCTTTTCCTTCTCCTTTTCCTTCTCCTTTTCCTTCTCCTTTTCCTTCTCCTTTTCCTTCTCCTTTTCCATTCTCCTTCTCCTCCATGGGTTTGGGAGGTTTTGTGTCACTGGATAAAAAACCCCCATTGCAGGGCACAGGTCATTGGGTATTGGGTTAAAAGTGAGAATAAATCAAGTGTCATTTCTTAATGGGACAGTTTATCCTTAAAAGGCCTTGGAGGGAGAGCCAGGGCTCCGTTTTTAGTGTGTGAGAATGCTGCAGAACTCAGGGTTTGTGAGACTGTGGCAGAGATAAGAACTGATAAACATCTGATAACAACTGATAAACTGAGTAAGAACAAGAAATTCCATCTACACATTTAATCCTGACCTTGAAAAAAGAAATTAAAACTCCACACCTTGGTACCAACATCCCCTGAGTACAAGTATCACCTGGATGCCAACATCCACCAGGTACCAGCACTGCCAGGTGCCAGCATCCCCTGGGCATCGCCATTCCCTGGGTACCAACATCCTCCAGGTACCTGCATCCCCCTGGATACCAACATCCCCCATGGACCAGCACCTTTGGGTACCAAAATCCTCTGAGTGTCAGCATCCCCTGGGTACCCAAATCCCCTGGGTACCATCATCCCCTGGGTACCCAAATCCCCTGGGTACCATCATCCCCTGGGTACCCAAATCCCCTGGGTACCATCATCCCCTGGGTACCATCATCCCCTGGGTACCAAAATCCCCTGGGTGTCAGCATCTCCTGGGTGCCATGGAGCAGTACCTTTGGGTACCAGCATCCTCTGGGTACCAGTATTTTTGAATGCCAGCATCCCTGTGGGTGCCAGGGCACTCTGGGTACCAACACCCCCTGGGTTCTGTAGTGCCCGGGGGCCCAGCCCGTGCCCCGGGGGTGCTGCGGGATGAGAAGACAAAAACGCCGCTGTAACTTTTCTTTTCCTTTCGCGGCATTTTCAGTCACCAGCTGAGGGCGTCCCGAGACCGGGGAACAGAGCCCGGGAATGCCGCTGGAACAGCACCGGGGTGTGCGGAGGGGATGGAGCGGGGTGTGCGGAGGGGATGGAGCGGGGTTCCAGCCTCCTCCTGCCCCCGCGCCCTTCCTTTGGCATCACTTTGTGATTCGGGATCCGTGTCCCGCCGCCGGGGGCAGCGCCGGGGGCTCGAGGAGGGGAAATACAAACGGGTGTTTAAAATCAAGGAGTTTGGAGCTGCTCAGAGCTCTAATTCCCACAGCTCGCCTGGGCAGGTGTGTCCCCATGGATCCGTGTGTCCCCATGGATCCGTGTGTCCCTATGGATCCGTGTGTCCCCATGGATCCGTGTGTCCCCATGGATCCGTGTGTCCCCGTGGATCCGTGTGTCCCCATGGATCCGTGTGTCCCCGTGGATCCGTGTGTCCCCATGGATCCGTGTGTCCCTTGGGGAGCCACGGGGCTTGGGCAGCGCTGTGCCCTGGGCTGGGGGTGAACCCTGCAAGGAGTGAGCCCAAAATGAGCCACGCTCTCCTGCATCTTCTCCTTCTCCTTTTTTCTCCTTCTCCTTTTTTCTCCTTCTCCTTTTCTCTTTCTCCTTCTCCTTTTCTCCTTCTCCTTTTCTCCTTCTCCTTTTCTCCTTCTCCTTTTCTCCTTCTCCTTTTCTCCTTCTCCTTTTCTCCTTCTCCTTTCCTCCTTCTCCTTTTCTCCTTCTTTCTCCTTCTCCTCCATGGGTTTGGGAGTTTTTTTGGGGTGTCATTGGACAAAAAAGTCCCCATTGCAGGCCATGGGGTTAAAAGTAAAAATAATTCAGGTGTCATTTCTCACCTGGACAGTTTATCCCTAAAAGGCCTTGGAGAGACAGATTCCTGCTGGGAGTCGAGTGCAGCTTTCCAGCCCTGGGGTGTCCCCCGGGCAGTTCTGATCCCCCCAGATCCCACAGCTCCCCCCCTGCCTCCTGCAGCAGAGCCCTGGGTGGGGCATTTCACCCCTTTTCCCTCTTTCCCTCCCTTTTCCCTCTTTCCCTCCCTTTTTCCCCCCCTGAGCAGGAGCCGTGCAGGGGCTCCTGGGCTGAGATCCCCAGGGAATGGAGCAGAGAGCCCCGGGCTGCCCCAGGAGCAGTTTGGGGCTCCGTGCTGTGCTTTGGGGGGCACTGCCCGCCCTGGGCACACACTGTGCCCCTTGTGCCCCTGCTGGGCCTGGCAGGAGCCAAAGCAGAGCCTGGTTCTGTTGTGAGCAGGGCTGGGGGCCAGCAGCACCGAAAGCCCCTAAATCCCCCCAAAATGAAAGCCAGCTCAGCCCTGAGCCCTCCCAAAGGCGGGCAGCTGCCCTGGGCAGCCCTGGCTCAGCTCCTGTGCCCCTCCTGGCAGCTTTGCCAGCTGGGGAGAGGCCTCCTCCCTTTCCCTGAGCCCCAAATGCTGAGCTTGGCTTTGGCAGCCCGAGCGCCCGGGACCAAAGGGGCAGGAGCTGCTCCCCTGCCAGGGGGTGGCACTGGGGCACCCAGGGTGGCACTGAAGGACCCGGGATGGCACTAAAGGACCCAGGAGCTGCTCCCCTGCCAGGGGGGTGGCACTGGGGCACCCAGGGTGGCACTGTGGGACTCAGGAGCTGCCAGGGGGTGGCACTAAAGGACCCAGGGTGGCACTGTGGGACCCAGGAGCTGCTCCCCTGCAATGGGTATGGCACTGAAGGACCCAGGAGCTGCCATGGGGATGGCACTAAAGGACCCAGGAGATGCCAGGGGGGTGGCACTGTGGGACCCAGGATGGCACTAAAGGACCCGGGATGGCACTAAAGGACTCAGGAGCTGCTCCCCTGTCAGGGAGGTGGCACTAAAGGATGCAGGAGGTGCCAGGGGGGTGGCACTGAAGGACCCAGGATGGCACTGTGGGACCCAGGATGGCACTAAAGGACCCAGGAGCTGCTCCCCGGCAATGAGTATGGCACTGAAGGACCCAGGATGGCACTGTGGGACCCAGGAGCTGCTCCCCTGCCAGGGGGGTGGCACTGGGGCACCCAGGGTGGCACTGTGGGACCCAGGAGCTGCTCCCCTCCAGGGGCTGACACTGTGGGACCCAGGATGGCACTGGGGCACCCAGGATGGCACTAAAGGACCCAGGATGGCCCTGAAGGACCCAGGAGCTGCTCCCCTGCCAGGGCGGTGGCACTGGGGCACCCAGGATGGCACTGAAGGACCCAGGAGCTGCCAGGGGGGTGGCACTGGGGCACCCAGGATGGCACTGTGGGACCCAGGAGCTGCTCCTCTGCCAGGGGGTGACACTGGGGCACTCAGGATGGCACTGTGGGACCCAGGAGCTGCCAGGGGGGTGACACTGGGGCACTCAGGATGGCACTGTGGGACCCAGGAGCTGCTCCCCTGCAATGGGTATGGTACTAAAGGACCCAGGAGGTGCCAGGGGGGGTGGCACTGTGGGACCCAGGATGGCCCTGAAGGACCCAGGAGCTGCTCCCCTGCCAGGGGGGTGGCACTGTGGGACATCCCACAGTGTGGGACCCAAAACAACACGAATGCCCACACCAAGGGGGAAAAAGGAAAGTTTATTTTCTGACCCCAACATTTCTAGGTTTCCAAAAGCAGCAGTGGATTGGAGGGTGACAGTGCCACCTCTCCAGTGACACGGGACAGACCAACGGGCCGTCAGATTTCTCCTCCTCCACAAAAGAATGTGAAACAATGAGTTATTTACAGAAAGCGTGTGAGAAAGTTCATTACAAGAATGTGAACATCAGGAGGCTTAGGAAATCTTTAAAAATCGGGGTGACAGGGGGGAAAGGGCTGGTGGTGCCCACACAGGGACCCCACCCTGCAGGGACTGCCCCTGGAGGTGTGTCCTGCACCCAAAGGCACAAAGGAGCTCTCTGGGATGTCCTGGAGCTGTGCAGGGGTGAACCCGAGCGTGCTGGAACAACAAACCCAGCTGGGTCCTCACAGAGGCTCCTCCTGGGGGCTGGAGCCTCTGCACGTCCCCCTCCTGTCCCTCTGTCCGTCCTCACTCTCTGCCCTCTGAGCCATTTGCAGCCACGTCCCCTCCTCGCTGTCCCCTGGCTTTGGTGGCCTCAGAGGCAGCTCCAGCACGGAGGGTTCTGCCCTCAGGTGAGGCCACTCCTGCAGAGCTGGGGACAAGGGACAGAGGGACAGCACACAGGGAATGGCTCCCACTGGGAAAGGGGAGATTGGGCTGGGATCTTGACAAGCAATTCCTGGCTGGGCTGGAATTCCCAGATTTGCTGTGGCTGCCCCTGGATCCCTGGCAGTGCCCCAGGCCAGGTTGGGCACTGGGGCTTGGATCCACCTGGGATCATGGAATCATCCTCCTGCCCATGGATGGGATGGAACAGAAATGGGATTTGGGGTCCTTTCCCAACCCAACCCATTCCATGGATTCTCTCAGGTCCTTCTCTCCCCACGGCCTCTCTCTGGGGGGATTTCTGGGCCTCCAGCATCTCCTGGGGTTCCCTGGCTGTGAGAATTCCCTGGAATGACTCTCCTGGTCCATGGCACAGGAGCAGCTCCTGCTGGGTTCCCAGGGATCCCGGGAATGATCCCATTCCTGAGGCTGCTGCAGCTCCAGGGATGCCCAGGGAGGGATTTTCCCTGCAGGGCCAGGAGCTGCATCCCAGATCCTCTGGGTTCCTTCCCGTTGGGCATTCCAGGATTCCTGGATGGAATTCTTCCCATTGGGACATTCTCGGTGGAATATGGAATTCTTCCCATTGGGACATTCCCATGTGGAATTCTTCCCATTGGGACATTCTGGGTGGAATATGGAATTCTTCCCATTGGGACATTCTGGGTGGAATATGGAATTCTTCCCATTGGGACATTCCCATGTGGAATTCTTCCCATTGGGATATTCCAGGATTCCTATTTAGAATATGGAATTCTTCTGATCAGGATATTCCAAGATACTGGTGTGGAATATGGAATTCTTCCCATTGGGACATTCCTGTGTGGAATATGGAATTATTCCCATTGGGACATTCCAGAATTCCCATGTGGAATGTGGAATTCTTCCCATTGGGACATTCCAGGATTTCTATTTAGAGTATGGAGTTCTTCCCATCAGGGCATTCCAGGATTCCTGGATGGAATTCTTCCCACTGGGACATTCCCATGTGGAACATTGAATTCTTCCCATTGGGACATTCCTGTGTAGAACATGGAATTCTTCCTGCTCCTGGGACAGTGGGAGGTGTCCCTGCCATGGAACAAGGTGATCCTTGAGGTGCCCCCATCCCAAAGGCTTTGATGGGTCAGGGCCCCATTAATGGGTAACGGGGCCGGCGAGGAGCTCACAGATTAACCCAGGCCTGGGCAGGGCAGAGCTCTGGGCTGAGCTCCTGGCCCAGAGAGCTTCCCGGCCTTAATGAGTAATTAGTTAGTTTGCTGTGGAGGGTAATGAGGAGGCACTGCAGAAACAGCCTGTGATTAATTAAACCTCCTTGAGCTGGGCCTAGGGATGGATCCAAGCTGGGCCCAGGGCTGGATCCAAGCTGGGCCTAGGGATGGATCCAAACTGGGCCTAGGGATGGATCCAAACTGGGCCTAGGGATGGATCTAAGCTGGGCCTAGGGACGGATCCAAGCTGGGCCTAGGGATGGATCCAAACTGGGCCTAGGGATGGATCCAAACTGGGCCTAGGGATGGATCCAAACTGGGCCTAGGGGTGGATCTAAGCTGGGCCTAGGGATGGATCCTAGCTGGGCTTAGGGATGGATCCAAGCTGGGCCTAGGGATGGATCCAAACTGGGCCTAGGGATGGATCCAAGCTGGGCCTAGGGATGGATCCAAACTGGGCCTAGGGATGGATCCAAGCTGGGCCTAGGGATGGATCCAAGCTGGGCCTAGAGATAGATCCAAGCCTGGACTAGAGATTAATCTAAGGTGGGACTAGGGCTGGATCTAAGGTGGGCCTAGGCCTGGATCCAAGCTGGGCCTAGGGATGGATCCAAGCTGGGCCTAGGGATGGATCCAAGCTGGGCCTAGGCCTGGATCCAAGCTGGGCCTAGGGATGGATGCAAGCTGGGCCTAGGCCTGGATCCAAGCTGGGCCTAGGGATGGATCCAAGCTGGGCCTAGGGCTGGATCCAAACTGGGCCTAGGGATGGATCCAAACTGGGCCTAGGGATGGATCCAAACTGGGCCTAGGGATGGATCCAAGCTGGGCCTAGGGCTGGATCCTGACTTTGGTATCATTCCAGGAGCTGTTCTGGACCTACCAATCCCAGCAGGGGTTGGAGTGGGCCCTGCAGACCAACAGCCACCCCCATCCCAGTGGGAAATGCTGCAGAAATTGGTTTTTCCTTGGTTTTTCCATACAGCACCCCAAAGCCAGACTCTGTCTTGCTCAGCCTCCTTCCCTGAATCCCGGAATCCCAAAATGGTTTGGCTTGGAATGGACGTTAAAGCTCATCCAGCCTCAATGCCCTGCCCTGGGCAGCAGTTTTTAAAACACCTCTCAATTACCCCATCTCTAAATAAAAAAAAAAACTTAATCCAACACCAGGTGAGTGGGGCACATCCAGCACACCTGCTCTCCTCATCCTCCACCTGCCCCCAAAACCTCCCTGAGCACGGGATGATCCCAGTGAATCCCTGACATTCCCATCCTGCTGGGATCCCGATCCCGGCGGGCTCAGGAAGATCCCAGCTCTGAGTTCAGGCAGAAAGGGAGAGAGAACCGTGCCCGTCCCTCCCGTGCTGATAATGCCAGTGAGTCCCTGTCCTTACAGGGACTTGGGGATGCCAGGAGGCCCTGAAGGATCGTCAGCCCTGAGACCAGACAGAAAGGGGGACCAAGCTCCCATCCCTCCTGTGCTGGTGGCTCAGCCCTTCCCGAGCACAAGACAATCCCACGGGATGAATCCCTGGCATTCCCATCCTGCTGCGATCCCGATCCCGGCGGGCTCTGGAAGATCCCAGCTCTGAGTTCAGGCAGAAAGGGAGAGAGAACCGTGCCCGTCCCTCCCGTGCTGATAATGCCAGTGAGTCCCTGTCCTTCCCACGCTTTTGGAAGACCCCAACTCCAAGCTGAGGCAGGAAGGGCAATCCCCCCGCGCTGCTCCCACCCCGAGCGGGATGCCCTGGGACCCGCAGCCCGTGTCACTCCCGGTGTCATTCCCGGTGTCCCTCCCGGTCCCCGTGTCCCTCCCTATGTCCCTCCCTATGTCCCTCCCGGTGTCCCTCCCCGTGTCCCCCCTGTCCCCGGTCCCTGTGTCACTCCCCGTGTCCCTCCTGGTGTCCCCCGGGTCCCCGTGTCCCTCCCGGTGTCCCCCCCTGTCCCCACTCCCCGTGTCCCTCCCGGTGTCCCCCCTGTCCTCGCTCCCTGTGTCCCTCCCGGTGTCCCCCCTGTCCCCGTTCCCCGTGTCTCTCCCGGTGTCCCCCCTGTCCCCGGTCCCTGTGTCCCTCCCGGTGTCCCTCCCGGTGTCTCTCCCGGTGTCCCCCGGTCCCCGTGTCTTTCGCGGTGTCCCTCCCGGTGTCCCCCCTGTCCCCGGTCCCTGTGTCCCCCGTTCCCCGTGTCCCTCCCGGTGGCCCTCCCTGGTGTCGCTCCCGGTGTCCCCCCCTGTCCCCATTCCCTGTGTCCCTCCCTGGTGTCTCTCCCGGTGTCCCCCGTTCCCCGTGTCCCTCCCGGTGTCCCCCCGGTCCCGGTGTCCCCCCGGTGTCCCCCGGTGCCGGTGTCTCTCCCGGTGTCCCTCCCGGTGTCCCCCGCTCCCGGTGTCCCTCCCGGTGTCCCTCCCGGTGTCCCCGGTGCCGGTGTCTCTCCCGGGGCCGCTCGGGCCGTGCCGCGCTGGGAGCGGAGCGGGCCCGGGAGCCGCATTCACATTCCTGCCGCGAGCGCACTTGTCAGCCGAGCTGTCAGTGCCGCCGTAATGGGGCCACGGCGGTCACTGGTGTTGGGAGTAAACACAGCGGAATCTGAGAAAACAAGAGCAGAGCCCCGAGCTCCCGGCACGGCGCCGCGGCCCCGCCGCTCCCGGGGGCGCTGCCCGGGCTGCCCCCGCCGGGGATGGGGGCGCTGCCCCGGAACGCGATCCGGGCTTCAGGAGGGGCGCTTTGGGACGTGCGGGACATCCCCGGCCTGCGGCTGCTCGGTGACTCCCAGCGCAAACAGCCCCAGCGCTTGGTTCTGATTTTTGGAGCTTTAAAAAATGGAGTTTTGCGCATCCCTGAGCCCGTTTGGAGTGAGGGCCCAGCCTCCCTGTCACCCCTCAGCATCCCCCGGGAGCCCTGCGCGCCTCCTGCCGCCCCCGGCGGTGTCACCTGGGCCAGGTGGGACGGGGCAGGCTGGGCAGCAGCGCGGGGAGGGACCGGGGGCTCCGCGGGGCCGCAGCCCCGAGCAGAGGAGGAGGAGGAGGAGGAGGAGGAGGAGGAGGAGGAGGAGGAGGAGGAGGAGGAAGAGCAGCTCTGAGAACCGTCACGTTCGTTTGGGAACATTCCCCCCGACCCCCAAAGGCTCCCAACAAAGGGGCGGCCGCGCTGAAAAGCCGCGGCCTGGGGACAAAGAGGGGATGGGGCGGCCGAGGGCAGAGCGGGCACAGCCCCGGCCGTGCCCCATCGCCTGCTCCATCCCTCAGCCCCAAATCCATGCCAGGCTGCTCTCCCCGCTCCCTTTATCCGCAGCCACAAACCCTAAAAAAGCTGCGAACGGCACCGAACATTTCCTGCGGGCGGGGAGGGGAGCGGGCAGTTTTTATCCTCCTCCAAACCCGACGCGAAATGTTGGGGTCACTCCTCCTTTGAAATCCCCCGCGGCCTTTCTTCCCATTAAACCGGCTCCCAGCTCAGAAGTTTCTTCCCCACCCTCCCCCCCGTCCCCGTTTTTTGGTTGTGTTTTTTTTTTTTTTTTTTAATTTAATAATAAAGCATCTCAGATCTCGGAGCTGCAACTCATCTCACACCTAAGCGAGATTGCGTTTTGCACAAGCCTTTCAGCTGTTTTCTCAATCTCTCCTCTGTCTCATTCTCAATTCAGGCAGTTGCTATAGGTATGTTTTAATCCCCAGCATGGTAGATTTTAATTAGTCTTTGTACAGATGGCCAATTAACATTCATTACTTTTGCCTTGAGCGATTAATTATGAGTTTGGATAGAAGGGGAGATGCAGACAGGAAAGATGGGCAGGTGAATAAAAAAAGGGATTTTAATCAGAGTTTGGGATTTTTTTTCCCCCTTTCTGGTTTATATATATACACGCGCACATGGGAAGAGGAGGGAAAAGAGGCGACACGGAGCGAGCCGCATTCCCAGAGAGCCATTCCAGCCCCGGAGCCGCGGGAACGGCACCTCCGGCCGGGGACCTGCGGCCTTTGGGGCCGCGACGCTGCCGAACCCCTCGCAGGGATGGAGCGAGCGAGGCGGGGAATGCCGCGGTGACCCCGCTCCCTGCTCCCGCCTGGGAATCCGCATCCCAAAGGATTTGGGCGCCTGGCATCCCGCCTTGGCGGCTGGAGCGGTGCCAGGGCGCTGGGGACAGCGGTGGCACAGTGCGGTGGCACAGAGCGGTGACACAGAGCGGTGACATAGAGCGGTGGCACAGAGCGGTGGCACAGAGCGGTGACACAGAGCGGTGACACAGAGCGGTGACACAGAGCGGTGGCACAGAGCAGTGGCACAGAGCGGTGGCACAGTGCGGTGGCACAGAGCGGTGGCACAGAGCGGTGGCACAGAGCGGTGACACAGAGCGGTGGCACAGAGCGGTGGCACAGAGCGGTGGCACAGAGCGGTGGCACTGTGCGGTGACACAGAGCAGTGGCACAGAGCGGTGCCAGGGCGCTGGGGACAGCGGTGGCACAGAGCGGTGGCACAGAGCGGTGGCACAGAGCGGTGGCACAGAGCGGTGGCACAGTGCGGTGACACAGAGCGGTGACACAGAGCGGTGGCACAGAGCGGTGACACAGAGCCGCGTCTCGGTGCGCAGGACGGGCCCCGCGATTGTCCCCTCCCGAGCCCCGGTGACACGTCGCTAATTCTTCCTAATTGATTTTTCACGCCGCTGGGAGGGAGACGGTGACATCCAACAAGGGAGCGCCGATGTCGCGGCTTTCTGCGGCATGAAAGGGGCCGGCGGCTCCCCCCGAGCCCGGATGCCTCGGCCGGGGATGGGTAGCCATGGTAGCCGGGCTGGTTCAGCCTCTCCCGGGCTGGTTCAGCCTCTCCCGGGCTGGGCCAGGCTCTCCCGGGATGCCGTGCCAGGCTCTGCCGTGCCAGCCTCTGCCGTGCCAGCCTCTGCCGTGCCAGGCTCTGCCGGGCCAGCCGCTACTGCGGGACAAGGGCTGGAGAGGGAGAGCAGCAAAGGGAAACTGCAAGGGGGAGAACAGCAAAGGGAAAAAAACCAAGGGGAAAAAAACCGGCAAGGGGAGAGCAGCGAAGGGAAAACTGCAAAGGGAGAGCAGTGGAGGGAGAGCAGGAAAGAGAGAGCGGGAAGGGGAGAACAGGAAAGGGAAAACTGCAA